>WNWK01011577.1:0-63874 GCA_009830355.1 Cherax destructor
GCAGTGATCAACTGGCTATAAACAGGTCACATATCACTGCTCCCGCTCAGCAATTACCCGCCTATAAAGAGGTCACATATCACTGCTCCCCCAACATAGAGAAAAACGATGACAATCATCTTGAGATAAGCTTAAGGATTAACAACTGGGCGTCTACATGCAAACTGAATTGTTTGCTATCCTACCGGCATACGAGTAGATAGATTTTTCAGATGTTCCAATTATGTCTCACCATAAAACTACTTTGTCTCATGCTAACTCTAAATATATTTGTACAAGATGTCTTTATTCAGTCAGATAGGTGCAGATTACGCTTCTTGCTTTACTAAATCCCTACACTAGTGAATAAAAGCGAGATTTTCAGTTTAAAACCATGAGATGGTTTGCCTACAACAGGTTCTGTTTCAAAAGCAGAGGCAAGCATGTCTAACGTCGATGCATTACTGTGCTCAATACAATAACGTCGATGCATTATTGTGTTCAATACAATAAGACTGATCCTGTGTCCCCATGCGAGGATACCTCAATCAGTAAGGGAAGTTCGATATTTACAATTTATAACAAGTTTCTTGGAAACAAAACTTACCACAAACTAGCAGACTGCTAGAAGTTATCAATTTGCTACTTATTGCGACGAAGACGTTATTGGGATTATTACCACAGAGGGTTAGTAACCCAAGATAGTCCAAGTGAAGCCTGGTTTCTGGTCGGGTAGCGAGGGTACAACCCTCGAAACTGGTCACAAAGACTGCTGGGTGGACAGCAGTAGTAGGAAAGGAAGTAGGGAAATGTGAGAGGAAGAATGGAAGGGGTGGAGAATTGTAGTGGCAGAGAGAAGGGGTAATTAATTATTAAGTTAATCCCATTCCTCCGAAGGATTGGGTTTGAGCGAAGATGGTACCGATGAGCAGATTCCCTTAACCTGTGCATACTGACCCCTATTATATCCGTAAATACCTCTCCACTTTACCACTGCAGTGAAATCACACGAAAAGCTAGGAAACAAGAAAATAGAAAGGATAGTGAAGGGCGTACATGCACGCTCTCACCCGCCCGCCCGTGACAGATTTCCCCCTCCCCTCATTCCCGCCCACATACACTTCCACACTCTCCCCCTCCCAACGCACAGCGTGGCCAGACAAGGATGAGACAGGCAAGGCTATAGCAAGGCCGCCGACCAGACTGTAATGACTGCAGGATGATCATCTTCATTAATAAACCCAACCATGTGAAGCAACACACACACACACACACACACAGCTGCAATGGAGGCAACTAAATCGAATCAGGGGTTACATAGGGATAGGCAGTGGGAGAATGTAAGAGAGAGATCAGTCTTTGTTTACGGGCTCCAGGAAGCTGAAGGGGAAACTTATGAAGCAAGAAGACAAGGGGAGAAAAATGCGATTGAAAACATCATGAAAGCAATAGGAGAAGATGACATGACCCAGCTGGCAAATTTTCTGAGAATAGGGGGGTTTGCAAGAGGAAGAATCCGGCCAGTCAAAGTAATTTTCAAAGCAGAATTGACTCGAAACAGGATCCTGCAGGAGAAAGCAAGACTAAGGGATATGTCAGAGTACCGGAGGGTGTATCTCGACTGACAGAACACGGGAAGAAAGACAGAAACTGAAAGAGAGGGTACAGAGACAAAAGGAGGAAAGAGAGATGGACAGGAGAACCCAGACTCAGGAGGAAGCTCTAACACAACCACCTTCAGATGTTCCCCAACCTGGACAACCCCAATGCAACCAAACAACCTAACCCAAAACACACATGCCATACCCAATGATTCCACCCACCTCATTACAAACTCCACCTTCACACCAACCACCCATAGTTCCCCATCAGATCTCCCACTTTCCCAACCCCAACATACCCCAGACTACGGTTTTAGAAAAGAAGTTAAAGGTTTGGTATACAAATGCAGATGGTATAACAAATAAATGTGAGGAGTGGCATGAAAGAATAAGGAGACATCCCCAGACATAATAGCACTCACAGAAACGAAACTCACCAGGATGATAACAGATGCAATCTTTCCACCCGGATATCAAATCCTCAGGAAAGATAGAGGGAGCAGAGGGGAGGAGGAGTTGCACTGCTCATTAGAACAGGTGGGGATTTGAGGAAGTGGAAGGAATGGATGGAATGGGTGAAAGGGACTACATAGTAGGAACAATTCAGTCTGAGGGCCATAAGGTGGTAATTGCTGTAATGTACAACCCGCCACAGAACTGCAGGAGGCCAAGAGAAGAATACGAGAGAGCAACAGAGCAATGGTAGACACACTAGCCGAGGTAGCCAGAAGAGCCCACATGGGGAGAGCAAAGTTACTAGTTATGGGTGATTTCAATCACAAAGAGATTGATTGGGAAAACCTGGAGCCCCATGGGGTCCTGAATCATGGAGAGCCAAGATGATGGATGTGGTACTGGAAAACCTCATGCATCAACATGTTAGAGACACTACCAGAGAGAGGTGGGGATGATCCAGCAAGACTCGACCTAGTATTCACCTTGAGTAGTTCGGACATCGAGGATATCACGTATGAAAGGCCCCTTGGAGCTAGTGATCATTTGGTTCTGTGTTTTGATTATATAGTTGAGCTACAAGTGGAGAGGGAGCAGGAATAGGAAGGGAGAAACGAAACTACAAAGGGGGACTACATAGGCATGAGGAACTTCCTACAAGACGTTCAGTGGGAGAGAGAATTGGCAGGAAAACCAGTAAAAGAAATGATGGAATATGTGACAACCAAATGCAAAGAGGCAGAGGAGAGGTTTGTCCCCAAGGAAACAGAAGTAATGGGAAGACCAGAACGAGTCCTTGGTTCACCCAGAGGTGTAGGGAGGCAAAAAGTAAGTGTAATAGAGAATGTAAAAAGTACAGAAGACAAAGGACCCAGGAAAATAAAGAGATTAGCCGAAGAGCCAGAAACGAATATGCACAGGTAAGAAGGAGGCTCACGACAATATGAAAATGATATAGCATCAAAGTCAAGTCTGACCCGAAGCTGCTGTATAGCCACATCAGGAGGAAACAACAGTCAAGGACCAGGTAATCAGGCTGAGAAAGGAAGGTGGGGAGTTCACAATAACGACAAAGAGGTATGTGAGGAGCTCAACATGAGATTTAAGAAGTATTTACACAGGAGACAGGAAGGACTCCAGGAATTCAGAATAGGGAGGTATACCAACAAGTGCTGGATGAAATACACACAACCGAGGAGGAGGTGAAGAAGCTGCTATGTGAACTCGATACCTCAAAAGCGGTGGGACCGGACAACATTTCTCCGTGGGTCCTTAGAGAGGAGCAGAGATGTTGTGTGTGCCACTAACACAAATCTTCAACACATCCATTGAAACTGGGCAACTACCCGAGGCGTGGAAGATGGCAAATGTAGTCCCAATTTTAAGAAAGGAGACAGACACGAGGCATTAAACTACAGACCTGTGTCACTGACGTGTATAGTATGCAAAGTCATGGAGAAGATCATCAGGAGGAGAATGGTGGAGCACCTAGAAAGACACAAGCTTATAAACGACAACCAGCATGGTTTCAGGGAAGGAAAATCCTGTGTCACAAACCTACTGCAGTTTTATGACAAGGTAACAGAAGTAAGACACGAGAGAGGGGTGGATAGACTGCTTTTTTTGGACTGCAAGAAGGCGTTCGACACAGTTCCTCACAAGAGATTAATGCAAAAGCTAGAGGATCAGGCAACGTAACAGGAAAAGCACTGCAATGGATCAGAGAATATCTGACAGGGAGGCAACAACGAGTCATGGTACGTGACGAGATGTCAGAGTGGGCACCTGTGACGAGTGGAGTTCCACAAGGGTCAATCCTAGGACCTGTACTGTTTTTGGTATATGTGAATGACATAACGGAAGGGATAGACTCAGAAGTGTCCCTGTTTGCAGATGATGTGAAGTTAATGAGAAGAATCAAATCAGTCGAGGATCAGGCAGGAATACAAAGAGACCTGGACAGGCTGCAAGCCTGGTCCAGTAACTGGCTCCTTGAATTTAACCCTGCCAAATGTAAAGTCATGAATATCGGGGAAGGGCAAAGAAGACCGCAGACAGAGTATAGTCTAGGTGGCCAAAGACTGCAAACCTCACTCAAAGAAAAAGATCTTGGGGTGAGTATAATACCGAGCACATCTCCTGAGGCACACATCAATCAGATAACTGCTGCAGCATACGGGCGGCTGGCAAACCTAAGAATAGCGTTCCAATACCTCACCAAGGAATCATTCAAGACTCTGTATACCATATACGTCAGGCCCATACTGGAGTATGCAGCACCAGTTTGGAACCCACACCTGGTCAAGCACGTCAAGAAATTAGAGAAAGTGCAAAGGTTTGCAACAAGACTAGTCCCAGAGCTAAGGGATTGTCCTACGAAGAAAGGTTAAGGGAAATCGGCCTGACGACACTAGAGGACAGGAGGGTTAGGGAGACATGATAACGACATATAAAATACTGCGAGGAATAGATAAGGTGGACAGAGACAAGATGTTCCAGAGAGGGGACACAGAAACAAGGGGTCACAATTGGAAGTTGAAGACTCCTATGAGTCAAAGGGATGTTAGGAAGTATTTCTTCAGTCATAGAGTTGTCAGGAAGTGGAATAGCTTGGAAAGCGACATAGTGGAGGCAGGAACCATACATAGTTTTAAGACTAGGTTTGATAAAGCTCATGGAGCAGGGAGAGAGAGGACCTAGTAGCAATCAGTGAAGAGGCGGGGCCAGGAGCTATGACTCGACCCCTGCAACCACAAATAGGTGAGTACAAATAGGTGAGTACACACACACACTACACGCCCCGATGGCATGATGGCTAGCGCTCTTGCTTCACGCACGGAGGGCCCGGGTTCAATTCCCGGCGGGGCCGAAACATTTCGAAGTGTTTCGTTACACACACACACATACATACATACAACAGGCCTAGTGTCTAATCGACATGTGCCTAGGACAAAATGGTAACTAACACACACACACAGGATGTTCCAGAGATGGGACACAGAAACAAGTTGAAGACTCAGATGAGTCAAAGGGATGTTAATAAGTATTTCTTCAGTCAGAGTTGTCAGGAAGTGGTATAGTCTGGCAAGTGATGTAGTGGAGGCAGGAACCATACATAGTTTTAAGACGAGGTATGATAAAGTTCATGGAGCGGGGAGAGAGAACCTAGTAGCGGTTAGTGAAGGGGCGGGGCCAGGAGCTGAGTCTCGACCCCTGCAACTACAAATAGGTGAGTACACACACACACACACACAGGAGCTGTGACTCGACCCCTGCAACCACAACTAGGTGAGTACACAAAGTGGAGACAGAAAGAACTCCAGCAAACCCGGATGGTAGGATACAAGTGATGGACACAGTACACACAACCGAGGAGATGAAGAGGCTGCTAAGCGAACTAGATACCTCAAAAGGCGGTGGGACCGGACATATTTCCATGTGTCCTGCGAGGGGAATCAGACGGGGGTCCTGCGAGGGGAACCAGACGGGGGTCCTGCGAGGGGAACCAGACGGGGGTCCTGTGAGTGGAATCAGACGGGGGTCCTGCGAGGGGAACCTGTGTGTATCACTAACAGTAATCAACACATCTATCGAAACAGGGCAACTACCAGAGGAGGTGTGGGAGACAGAAAATGTAGAAGACCGCAGACGGAGTACAGACAAGGGGGCCAAATGCTACAAACCTCATTCAAGGAAAAGGATCTTGGGGTGAGTATCATAATGAGGACATCTCCTGAGGAGCACATCAACCAAATAACTGCTGCAGCATATGTACGCCTGGCAAACCTAAGAATAGAGTTTCGACACCTGAGTAAGAAGTCATTCAAGACAATGTACACCACGTACGTCAGGCCCATATTGGAGTATGAAGCACCAGTATGGAACCCACATCTGGTCAAGCACGTCAAGAAATTAGAGAAAGTACAAAAGTTTGCAACAAGACTAGTCTTGTTGCAAAGGGATATGTGTGTCTTATGAGAAGAGGTTAAGGGAAATCAACATGACGACACTGGAAGAAAGGAGGAATAGGGGAGGACATGATAACGACATATATAGGGAGTATTTCCTCAGTCACAGAGTTGAAAGGACGTGGAACAATCTGGAGAGTGATGAATGTAGGCAGGATCCATACATAGGTTTAAGATGAGGTACGGTAAAGCTCATGAAGCAGGAAGTGTGTGGACCTAGTAGCGACCAGCGAAGAGGCGGGGCCAGGAGCTGTAACTCGACCCCTGCAACCACAAATAGGTGAGTACACACACACAGCACGTCAGGAAATTAGAGAAAGTGCAAAGGTTTGCAACGAGACTTAGTCCCGGAGCTAAGGGGCATGTCCTACGAGGAGAGGTTAAGGGAAATCGACCTGACGACACTCGAGGACAGGAGGGATAGGGAGGATATGATAACGACATATGAAATACTGAGGTATTTTATATGTCGTGGACAGAAACAGGATGTTCCAGAGATGGGACACAGCAACAAGGGGTCACAAATGGAAGTTGACTCAGATGAGTCACAGGGATGTTAGGAAGTATTTCTTCAGTCATAGAGTTGTCAGGAAGTGAATAGTCTAGAAAGTGGAGCCAGGATCCATACACAGCTTTAAGAAGAGGTATGATAAAGCTCATGGGGCAGGGAGAGCGTGG
The DNA here is from genome assembly GCA_009830355.1 of Cherax destructor. Lineage (NCBI taxonomy): Eukaryota > Metazoa > Arthropoda > Malacostraca > Decapoda > Parastacidae > Cherax > Cherax destructor. The sequence continues at coordinate 6,680 of WNWK01011577.1, forward strand.
ACCTACTAGCGGCCAGCGAAGAGGCGGGGCCAAGAGCTATGAATCGACCCCTACAACCACAATTAGGTGAATTAGGTTAGGAGAGTACACACACACACACACGGTGTGACCCAAGAGCAAAGGTCTTCAGTCTCTCAAGGCTGTAGTTAGAAAACTGAACAAAGTCCAATGTAGTAGCCAGATATAAAGGGTAAAGACAAGAAGCCCTGAATAACAGGTCGGCATCCCTAACATGATGCATATGAAAAATTCTGGTGAAGACTGCCTGGGAAATTTCATTGGAACATGTAGAGTATAAGATTTAGATAACACCAAAACCGATTTAGGAAAGGAAAATTCTGTTTTACGAACAAAGATCACACAAGAAAGACAGGGTTAGATGGACTGCATCTTCTTAGACTGCAGGAAAGCCTTTGACATAGTACCACACCAGAGATTATTCCGAAATTCGAGGAACGGGCAGGGTTAAAAGGCAGAGTGCTCCAGTGAATCAAGGAATACCTGGAGGGTTCAGACATCAGTATTAGGCCTGCGAATTTTCCTAACACGTCAACGATCTGCCAGAACGCATCGAGTCCTACATGTCACTGATGCTAACACTGTAAAATTAATAAGATTAAGAACATAAGAGGACAATAAGCTTCAGGAAGGATTCAACAGACTGTAGATGCGGTCAGACAAGTGGCTTCTGGGACTCAATCCAAACAAGTGCTAAGTATTGCTATTTGGAGGTGAGGGTAGACCGAACACAGTACAGCAGGGGAGGAGAGCAGCTGGAAACATCAGTAGAGCAAAAACCATAAATGAGGCTATAAGCGAGGCTATAGACCATCAGTCATGACCGCAAGATAAATCATTAATATAATAAATCCAACCATGTGAAGTAATAAGCACGTGTTCCGTCAGCCCAACACTCCTCCCCCACACAACGTGGCTAGACAAGGATGAGACAGGCGAGGCTATGAACAAGGCCGCAGACCACACTAATGACTGCATGATGATCATCTGCAATAATAAACCCAACCATGTGAAGTAATAAAGATTTGCACCTCGTGCCAGGATCACACAATCAACCTAACTTCCCTTGCTTATGAAAGATTTGCAAACCTCGTTAACAGTATTGAGGAACTTTAACAATGAATTAGAACCTTATAGTACATTAAGCCAATCATGACAAATATCCAACCCCAGAATTGAGTCCACACTGCGACCCCAGCATTCAGTTCACAATGGTCAAGCATGTGATGATCGAAAAAGTCCAAAAGTTTGCAACCATACTGGTACCAGAACTGAGAGGAGTGCACTATGAGAAGAAACTGAGCCTTACGGCCTTGCCTGGTAAAGAGGACAAGGAGAAACATGATTTCGTGATACGAAAATCTTAAATAGGAATTGATAGAGCAGACAGGGATAAAAAGTATTTCAATTTAAAGCACCAGGATCAAGGAAGGCAGAAAGATGAAAATTACAGACGAGCCAAAACAATGTAAAACAGTATTTCTTAAGTTACAAGGTGGTTAAAGGAGAAATTACCTGGATGAAGCTGTGGTAGAGGCAATACACAGCTTCAAGGGTAGTTACGATACGGCCCAAGAGACCAGAAACCATAGATGCCTATCAAAGTAGTCCGGGAGACGGTGAACAAACACACAAGTACGTACGTACATGTTAGTTACCATTTTGTCCTAAAAAAAATGTGTCTCTCTCTGTGTGTGTACTCACCTATTTGTGGTTGCAGGGGTCAAGACTCAGCTCCTGGTCCCGCCTCTTCACTGATCGCTACTAGGTCCTCTCTCCCTGCTCCATGAGCTTTATCATACATCGTCTTAAAACTATGTATGGTTCCTGCCTCTACTACATCACTTGCCAGACTATTCCACTTCCTGATAACTCTATGACTGAAGAAATACTTATTAACATCCCTTTGACTCGTTTGAGTCTTCAACTTCCAATTGTGACCCCTTGTTTCTGTGTCCCATCTCTGGAACATCCTGTCTGTCCACCATATCAATTCCTCGCAGAATTTTGTATGTTGTTATCATGTCTCCCCTAACCCTCCCGTCCTTCAGTGTCGTCAGGCCGATTTCCCTTAACCTTTCTTCGTAGGACATTCCCCTTAGCTCTGGAACTAGCCTTGTTGCAAACCTTTGCATTTTCTCTAATTTCTTGACGTGCTTGACCAGGTGTGGGTTCCAAACTGGTGCTGCATACTTCAGTCCTGACTTACACGATGTACAGAGTCTTGAACGATTCCTTACTGAGGTATCGGAACGCTATTCTCAGGTTTGCCAGGCGCCCATATGCTGCAGCAGTTATCTGGTTGATGTGTGCTTCCGGAAACGTGCTCGGCATTATACTCGCCCTAAGATCTTTCTCCTTGAGTGAGGTTTGCAGTCTTTGGCCACCTAGCCTATACTCTGTGTGTGTACTCACCTAGTTGTGGTTGCAGGGGTCGAGTCATAGCTCCTGGCCCCGCCTCTTCACTGGCCGCTACTGGGTCACGCTCCCTGCTCCATGAGCTTTATCATACCTCTCCTTAAAGCTATGTATGGAACCTGCCTCCACTACATCGCTTCCCAAGCTATTCCACTTCCCGACCACTCTATGACTGAAGAAATACTTCCTAACATCCCTGTGATTCATCTGAGCCTTCAACTTCCAACTGTGTCCCCTTGTTGCTGTGTCCCATCTCTGGAACATTCGGTCTCTGTCCACCTTGTCTATTCCTCTCAGTATCTTATATGTCGTTATCATGTCCCCCCTATCTCTCCTGTCCTCTAGTGTCGTCAGGTCGATTTCCCTTAACCTCTCCTCGTAGGACATACCCCTTAGCTCCGGGACTAGTCTTGTTGCAAACCTTTGCACTTTCTCTAGCTTCTTTACGTGCTTGGCTAGATGTGGGTTCCAAACTGGTGCTGCATACTCCAGTATGGGCCTAACGTACACAGTGTAGAGTCCTGAACGATTCTTTATTAAGATGTCGGAATGCTGTTCTTAGGTTAGCTAGGCGCCCATATGCTGCAGCAGTTATTTGGTTGATGTGCGCCTCAGGAGATGTGCCTGGTGTTATACTCACCCCAAGATCTTTTTCCTTGATTGAGGTTTGTAGTCTCTGGCCCCTTTGACTGTACTCCGTCTGCGGTCTTCTTTGCCCTTCCCCAATCTTCATGACTTTGCACTTGGTGGGGTTGAACTCCAGGAGCCAATTGCTGGACCAGGCTTGCAGCCTGTCCAGATCCCTTTGTAGTTCTGCCTGGTCCTCGTCCGATTGAATTCTTCTCAACTTCACATCATCTGCAAACAGGGACACTTCGGAGTCTATTCCTTCCGGCATGTCGTTCACAAATACCAGAAACAGCACCGGTCCTAGAACTGACCTCTGTGGAACCCCACTCGTCACCGGCGCCCACTCTGACACCTCGGCACGTACCATGACTCGCTGCTGTCTTCCTGACAGGTATTCCCTGATCCATTGTAGTGCCTTCCCTGTTATCCCTGCCTAGTCCTCCAGCTTCTGCACTAATCTCTTGTGTGGAACTGTGTCAAACGCCTTCTTACAGTCCAGGAATATGCAATCTACCCACCCCTCTCTCTCTTGTCTTACTGCTGTCACCCTGTCGTAGAACTCCAGTAGGTTTGTGACACAGGATTTCCCGTCCCTGAAACCGTGTTGGCCGTCGTTGATAAGCTCATTCCTTTCTAGGTGCTCCACCACTCTTCTCCTGATAATCTTCTACATGACCTTGCATACTATACATGTCAGTGTGTATGTGTGTGTGTGTGTGTAGAGGAGAGAGAGAGAGAGAGAGAGAGAGAGAGAGAGAGAGAGAGAGAGAGAGAGATAGAGAAAGAGAGAGATAGAGAAAGAGAGAGAAAGAGAGAGAAAGATAGAGAAAGAGAGAGATAGAGAAAGAGAGAGAGAGAGAAAGAGAGAGAGAGAGAAAGAGAGAGAGAGATAGAGAGAGAGATAAAGAAAGAGAGAGATAGAGAAAGAGAGAGAGAGATAGAGAAAGAGAGAGAGAGATAGAGAAAGAGAGAGAAAAAAAGAGAAAGAAAGAGAGAGAGAGAGAGCTATGTACAATGCGGACAGGGACAGCTTAATTACACTAAGATTAGAGACAAGGCTGCGGATGGCACCTGAAAACGTAAATGAGCCGCAGGGACGTTAGGCAATACTATCTTAGGGTGGTAGAGAAGTGGAATGAGCCAGTATGAGGAAGTGGGAGGGGGAAAGTCAGTACAGAGTTTCAAGGGCAGGTATGCCAAGACTCACGAGAATATGAATTAGCATTGAGAGTTACTATTATTTGAAGTGAAAAACAGAATGAAATAATACAAATTAATGGAGTAAATGAATTGTATCAATCTTTGTGATATTGATAACAATGTTAGTATACCTGGAGAGGGTTTCGGAGGTCAACGCCCCCGCGGCCCGGTCTGTGACCAGGCCTCAAACATGGAAGAAACAAAACAATGAAGAATGATTTATTAAGAGCTGTTGCAGGGTAGGTAAAACAAAATCTTCAATATAAAAATCTCTAATATCACGCTCTTACCAAGGATTGTACACAGATGAGGCAAACAGAAGGAAGTTTTGAAAATTAATTACGAAAGTAAGCCTGAGCCAATCATCTTGTTACATAAAAAAATCTGTTACTTCTTTTGGTAGATTTCCTATCCCAGCGGTCCGGCCCGGGGACAGGCCTCCCTGCTGATTGCCTGGTCGACCAAGCTATTGCTGTTGGCGGCCAGCAGGCCCACATATCCATCACAGCCTGGTTGATCTAGCACACCGTGGATACAGTAATATAGTTTCATCTTGAAGGCTTCTACACCCATGGTATGGTAAATATGAAGAGTCATATCATTAGTGGCTACTATATGTTATTACATCTATCGTTCTAGGCCAGAAATTTTACATCTACAACATTAAGACGTTATGTACGCACTCTCGTTTCTTTAAAATTACTATATTTATAGGAAAGCGCTAAAACCCGTGTCATACAACGCCTGGGGAAAGGGAAGAGACCAGCTTTGATCAGAAGGGGAGCTTCATTTCCCTGGATCACAAGCCCATCGCATTCCTACATCATGAGCGTCAAGAGTCATTTTTGTAAAAGTGTTAATAGATACTGTAACGTCAGCTTACAGTCAACCACTGTAGTTTACGACTTACATCCGCCACTGGTGGAGGGTGTGTGAGCCTTAATTTAAGAGTTGGGCTCTTGCTACATCCGCCTTCTCAAACTCTTCATATCTAAACGATAAAGCATTTTGTCTAATTATATTTCCTACTTTGCAAACCCAGACCAAAAAATCTGGTACGTCTCAACATGGATAAAACTCAGGATAATAGTGCAATACAGGGAATTGTTGGTGCACGTGTTCTGAAATATGAAATAAAACTCTTAATAAAATATGTCTGTATGAAGTATGTGCAAGTCTTCCACTATAAGTTCCACCCGTTCAAAAATTAACACCAACAACAAGAACATCAAATATTATTATTCTATTCAGGGGGGAGGAGCGTTGAACCCTTAGGGTCATACAGCGCCTGGGAGAATGAGACGCATTCATTTTCGATCCAAGGACAGGGAAGGCCAATTCCTTGGATCAAGAGTCCCTCACCGTCATAAAGTCCCTTGAGGAGGAGAGCATCAAATAAAGCAAATAATCCTAGAAACATCAATGAACCGTATTTTCAAAACACTTCTCCTGACAAAGAAAGCACCATCACCTACAGGTCATAGGGAAGTAATCAGGTTTGAGTCAAAGGGAGGTTAGCTCTGATTCCTTGGATCAAGTCTTTCACCAGCATCAAGGCTCCACCCACACCTGAAGAGAAGCAGGCACTATCATAATTAATTTCATCTACCATGTATCACGATACACTTTGAAATCCAAACTTCAGTGTCTAGGTAATCTTTAATCTGTGTTAGAGAAGCTCCATATGATACTTACATGTTTGTGTGAGGCCCCCCCCCATTATGCAGATCAACTACTGCAACAATTTATATAGAGAAACTGCAGTATTTCAGATTTGTATTTATATTGTTTATAAGGCCAATTATTAGGTAAGAAGGAATAATATGATATATAACTGTTAATTATATCCTTTGGGGTGCTTAATCCGTGACTGCCTATAAATAAAAAAAAAAAATATTCTAAAAATGTCAAACTAGTAAAATCAATACTGTCAGGACATCATAATATATAATTTCCTAACCACTATACTGATTACATAGGTAAAGACTAGTGTTTAGGTACTCGAAGTGTACCTCTTGCATGACTAGGCTGTTTTAACCCTCACTCCACCACCTAAAACTTCAAGATGCACAAATCTGTTTTATAGAAAGCAATAAGAAGTACTCTCTAAAACGTGGCCCATGAACTGTTGGGCCAGGCCTACCTGTTGGTTGCCTGGTCAACTAGGCTGTTGCTGGCCCTGCGACTCTTATGTCAATCACAGCCTGGTTGATCTGGCACACTGCGGAGGTAGTATCCGAGTTTACTCCTGACTACATCTAAACTTATTCAGGTTAATTTTTGTATATCTACTGGTAAAACGTTAGTCTAGACTCTAAAACCACGGATATTGAGTGTTCTCTTATTGTGCCCGTGGTGCCCCTACTTTTTACAGGGTCTATTTTGCACTTCCATATATTTAACCCCCAGTAAATTGTCACGAGTGACTGCAGACTTGGGACCAGGCCCGTCAGTAAATTTTCATGTGTATATTATTATGTACATCTTGCCTACTATCCAAAGGTCACATTCCCAGTATTTAAGGCATTCCCAGTGACTGAAATGCTTTATGACTATGCGACAAAAAACGCTCACTCTACTTTTTCCAACTATCTTTTCCACCTTGAACGCAGCTGTCAACACTGAGCAAGAAACCACAAGTTATTTGAATAGTGCTACCAGTGGCATTATTTTTCTTTTTTTCTTTTAAGTTTTCATTATGCATCCTGTAATTTTCCTGATTTCCGTGGTATTTGTTTTGTGTTCTTTTAAAATTAGTTTACCCTTGTGTGTTTGATATGCAGATTATATTTAGTTTCTCATTTCTCCCAAATCCGAGTAATTGAAATTTGTTCCCATTGACAGCGATTTTATTTTTACTGCCAACCAAAAAACTTTGTTTATATCCTCTTGCAACTTTTCGATGTCATCTACTGAGGTGACTTTCGTGTTATATTTTTTTTTATTCGTAAAAGGATGATGCAAAGCCAAAAGGATGAGAAACAGAGGTACCAGGCCCACGCCCTGAGGTACTGAGCTTTTTACTTTGCTTAGGCTGGTTTTTATATTGTTTAGTACTACACCGTGTGGTCCTAATTCGTTAGACTCTTAAATCCATTTACCTTTAATAGAGCCAACATTTGTTAATGTAATGTAACTATTTAGCTAGAAAGATGGCAGCCAAAATCTTCTAGTTCATATACATATTTCGGAATTGTTTTTTGTAAACAAAACGAGAAAATCAACACTATTTACTACACTTATCTTCTTTAGCCATACCAACTTCAGTTTAATTTTTTTGCCTCATGCGAAAATGCATCAGTCATGCACAAGTAATATAAGAAAAGAGTTCATTTAGCATTAAGCTTGGTCAGCTTGTACTGGTTGAGAGGGATCACGGCGCGCTTGGCATATTTGGGGAGAACAATACTTTGTGTGAGATGACGTTCATTACACAGTTGCCACACTCCATCACAATTCAATGCACTACACATTTCAGGACTTTTATTCATGTTCGCATTTTTGTTGTGTATTTATAACTCTGAAGAAACTAATGTAAGAGGAATTATAAATGACTAAATGTATTAGGATAACTAAAAGGCTGCAGGCATAGTGGCAAAGAGGAGCTCAGCTAGTGCGAGGCCGGCGGGCAGTTGCTACCACACCCGCCTTATGTAAACGCGCTAGACTGAATAATACACTACCACAAATATTATATCAGGTGTTTGTATCACTAACCCAAAGCCTGAGCAAACAAAAAATAGTGATCACGTAGAGAAGAGACTGTCAACACCTACAATACTTGATAACACTATCACCCCTCCTTACTCCCCCTTACCCCACAAACATTTTCTACACACCAGTGTGAACCCCCCCCCATCACCCCCACACACAAAACCGACCAAGTGTCTATCGACTCGTTCCTTTGGCAACACAGTCATGTTTGGAAAGTGTTGGGTTAGTTCAGATGCATTTTATTACCTTGAAAGTAATAGATACAAAGGTCAGAAGCGAGTATTCTACTGAAGAACAATAATATTTTAAATGTCTTACTTGGGGAGAGAAACAGAAAATGACCAACGAGACGAAAATGAAAGTTGGAAGAGAAACAACAAAAGATTATTAATAAGAGATTATGTAACAAGAGACTGTCAGAACAAGAGTACAATGAGGCTTAATCATTGTTTATATTATCTTTGGCTTATGTTGTCAACATTATATTCCATGCATCTTTTTGTTGAATATTAATGTTATCATAAATGCCTATATTTCCCATACGTAGGTGTTAGAAGGCTGACATGGGTAGCATCCTAGTGTTGGTTGACTGGTATGGGTCACATCCCAGGTATTGGTAGACTGGTATGGGTCACATCCTAGGTGTTGGTAGGCTGGTATGGGTTGGCAGCGTTGTATGACCCCTATGGGTTTAGCGTTTATGATTATAAAAATAATGGCATGGACTGCATCTCAGGGTATGGTAGGCTATTATGTATCACAAAACAGGTTACGGTACGCTGATATTAGTCGCATCCCAGGGGGATGGTAGGCTGGTTTGGGTCGCATCCCAGGGGGATGATAGGCTGGTATGAGTCGCATCCTAGGGGGATGATAGGCTGGTATGGGTCGCATCCTAGGGAGATGGTAGGCTGGTATGGGTCGCATCCTAGGGGGATGGTAGGCTGGTATGGGTCGCATCCTAGGGGGATGGTAGGCTGGTATGGGTCGCATCCTAGGGGGATGGTAGGCTGGTATGGGTCGCATCCCAGGGGGATGGTAGGCTGGTATGGGTCGCATCCCACGGGAATGGTAGGCTGGTATGAGTCGTATCTCAGGGAGATGGTAGGCTGGTATGGGTCGCATCCCAGGGGAATGACAAGCTGGTAGGCTGTTATGGGTCACATCCAAGACTGATAGTCACATCCTTGTATTAAGGGGGATGGAACCATAATAAACAAAGGGTATACAGTCCCAGATATTTAACTCTTTGGAGAAACATACATAAATAATCTGCCAATATCTAACTTCGAATTATGCACTTGAATGCATTTAACCAGCTGTCTCCAGCGATCCAACTCTAGCTCCTGTCTCTTTAATCATTAATCGACCGGTGTGATAAATTTCCAACCATGGGTTTAACCATACATTTCTTTTAATTTATAAAATTTTACACCAACTTGATACACGGGTATATATCACCAGTTTAATATAATTACAATTTAGTACTTATCACCTTAGCTCCATTGTTCTTTTTAGTTTACAATGTGTGTCTTCCTGGCAAAGAACTTTAGGGATTACGTCCACTCCTATTCTTCGCTCTTTCAGTTCTTACAGTATGTCCATGTACATCCTTTACAACAAGCAGCAGCTTACTGGCAACGCTTTCTCCTCATCTGCTCATTTCCTTCACTAATCGCAATAAAAAATCTATTTAAATTTTAAAAGAAAACAAAATGACTGGAGGGAAGCACATCACAAGGTTCAAGACAGGTAGGGATGCACGCTGATGTGATCTTGGAAGTCTCACGCAGTAACTAATTGGGGTTAAATTTTGGTGTGGGATCAGAACTCACTATGATTAATTTGTCAAGATGTTTCAGTCTCAGTTTTGTCGCAGTTATTTCCTTTTTTTCCCTTTATACTGACACTCCCAATTATAATAGTAAATAGGGTTGATTTTTTTGTTAGGGGTTATTTTATAAATACCTAATTAATTGAAAAATTTGCTAAAGAGATTGAATAGGTTTTTAAGCATGATGCAAAAGAAATGAGCCCTAAAATGCATCCAATGAAGATAGACAGGTATCATCCCTCAAGCTCTAAAAACCAGCAACAGCACCACGCCACAAGAATATCAGTAAAACAATGGCAAATGTCTATAGATGGATATCGTCTATGTGAGTCTCAGAACCAGAAAATGTGTCTAGAAACAGTGTACCCAAACACATGAAATGAAGAACATTTACAACCTCTAGGAAAACGTGATTGTAGGAGGATAGTCCTGCCTCTTTTAATTACTAGAAGAGGGGTGGCCAGCCTTTTATGAGAAGAGATCGACTTTTTTTTTCTTGGGGATCCAGCACAATGTTAGATTTTATTTATCTTGCCGATTACTACACCCAAACATCACCAGTAGTAACCATCGTTGATCTTAGAAAAAAGAGACATTACATGTATGTGCGATATGTGTACCTGGTTGTCGATGCGGTTCGATGTTTAATATAGAACATAAGAACATAAGAAAGAAGGAACACTGCAGCAGGCCTACTGGCCCATGCGAGGCAGGTCCAAATCTCCAACGGCTTAAGCCAATGCCCCGACCCAGCCAGGTCAGGTTACATTCACTTAAGGAAGGAGCACTGCATCTAACCTAGTAGCACAACCTAGTCAGGACCAATTCACACCCAACCGCACCCACTCATATAATTGTCCAGCCGACCACCTGGTCAGGTCACTTCCACTTAAGGAATTAGTACAGGTCAGGTTACATTCACTTAAGGAAGGAGCACTGCATCTGACCTAGTACAAGCTCACACCCATCCACACCCACTCATGTATTTATCTAACCTATTTTTAAAACTACACAACGTCTTAGCATCTATGACGGTACTCGGGAGTTTGTTCCACTCATCCACAACTCTATTACCAAACCAGTGCTTTCCTATATCCTTCCTGAATCTGAACTTTTCCAACTTGAAACCATTGCTGCGAGTCCTGTCTTGGTTGGATATTTTCAGCACGCTATTTACATCCCCTTTGTTTATTCCTGTTTTCCATTTGTACACCTCAATCATATCCCCCTAATTCTACGCCTTTCTAGAGAGTGCAGATTCAGGGCCCTCAGTCTATCCTCATAGGGAAGATTTCTGATACATGGGATCAACTTTGTCATCCTCCTCTGTACGTTTTCCAGTGCATTTATATCCATTCTGTAATACGGTGACCAGAACTGTGCAGCATAATCTAAATGAGGCCTAACCAAAGATATATAGAGTTGAAGAACAACCTGAGGACTTCTGTTATTTATACTTCTTGATATGAAGCCAAGGATTCTGTTAGCTTTATTGCGAACACTTATGCACTGTTGTCTAGGCTTCAGATTACTACTAACCAGAACTCCTAAATCCTTCTCGCAATTACAAGTAATAAGATCTATATTATTCAGCTTATATGTGGCATGGTTATTGTCCTGCCCAACATTTAGAACTTTGCATTTGTTTACATTAAACTGCATCTGCCACTTCTCCGACCACTGCATCAGTCTATTCAAATCATCCTGGAGTGCTCTAATGTCCTCGTTTGAATGAATTGGACGGCCTATTTTGGTGTCATCAGCAAATTTACTTATGCTACTATTTATTCCCTCATCTATGTCGTTTATGTAAATTGTAAACAACAGGGGGCCCAAAACTGACCCCTGTGGAACACCGCTTGAGACACGCCCCCATTCTGATTTCTCTCCATTTATGCAAACTCTCTGCCGCCTATTAGTCAACCAGAAGAACCAGCAACCCTCGAAATCACATGCAAAAAATCTCGGTAGTAGAAATGTTTAAAACTGCGTTATCCTCAGAAAACACAACACACCTCCAAACACAAGAAAACAGACCCAAAGTACAGAAGTTTCAATTGTGATGAAGGATACTATTGTGAATGAATGGTTCAGAGAACCGACGAGTTTGTAAATTAGACACATATGCAACACTTGGGTATCTTTATTGAGGAAACGTTTCCTCAATAAAGATACCCAAGTGTTGCATATGTGTCTAATTTACAAACTCGTCGATTCTCTGAACCATTCATTCACATCCTGTCTGACACTGCAACATCTTGGTATCTTAATACAGGGATTTCTTCGCTTGCCTATTCCTTGGGCACGACCTACTTCCACATTGAACAAATGTGACACCTCCTACAACTGCTACACCTCTCCTGTCTACAGTATATAAGCTTCCTCTGCTCATATGCTGTAATTCTATTCAAGATTGATGGACTGACAACATCGACTCAAGATTGAGGGACTGACAACCTCACACTCCTCCTGTTCTTCACGATTCTCCTTTGTATGGACTGATGAAGCCACTGTGTGGCGAAACGTTTCATCAATAAAGATACCCAAGTGTTGCATATGTGTCTAATTTACAAAAGGATACTATTTTTATCATACTTAAATATGTCACTATTTCCTTGTATAAGCCTTCGAGAATTATTTATTTGGTACATTCCAGCTAGCTGGTAGTTAGCAGAAATGACCGGAGATGTGCGTGTAACGTCTCAAAGGCTTATACAAGGAAATATCGACATATTTCAGTAGGTAAAAACGATATTCTACATTACAGTTTCATGAGAAAAGGAATACCAAACTAAAAAGATGAATGCAAAAAAATCTAGGGGGGTAATTAATCATGTAGAAAGATCTAAGTTCAAGGAAAACTAAGGTTACTATCACTAATGCAAGGAAAATGGCAAACTGTATACCAAAACTTTTAAGAGATGCTCTGTATTATTGTACATGGTCCGTTTATGGTGTTTATTAGTAGACAGAAAATATTCGCTCCCGGCATCAATCAAGTTAAACGCCTAAATTATCGAGAATGCTTTAAAAATCCCTATCTGTGCACACACACAAGAGTAAACACCTATGAGCAAATTGAGAAACTGCTTCCAAATCGGCACACCAAAACTAGTCTAAGAGAACTCCTGACCTAGAATATAGTGCAAAATACCTCGATAAAATGTAACCAAGTAATTCATTGTGGCAGGAAAATACGCATGGTTTAAATTTTATGGGAAATTAGAATGAGGGATCTTATACAGATCCTTCAACCATTTTCAATCAGCCGGGGTCTGGCGAATAGGCTCGACTGTATGTTGCGAACACCAACAGCCTGTCTACCAGGAAGCCTAGTCCAAGACCGTGGGCACAATAAGAGAACATTGTATCAACATCTGTAGTCCCAGACTATTCAACATCTTTCCAGAAGATACAAGAAACATTGTTGAGACAAGTGTAGGAGTCTTCAAGAGGAAACTGGACAAGTATCTCCACCAGGTGCCAGATCAACCAGGCTGTGATGGATGTGGGCTAGCAGGTCTCCAGCAGCAACAGATTGGTTTACCAGGCAACCACCAGACAAACCTGGCTCAGGGCCCTGCTCAGGAAATAATTATTATTATATTATAAAAAATGAAGCGCCAAACTCGGTAAGTAGAATAACTCTCGAAACTCATCAAAGATATACAACGGGCCGAGAGGGAGGAATTCTCGGTACTATGAGCATGTAGATTCCCAAACCACCCGTCAAACTGGGGCGTCCTGTTAAGCAGCCTCCTAATGCTGACAAATCATTATGAAAGAGAATCGCAAAACCTGTAGGGGTCATAGAACGTTAGTGAAATGGAAGAAACTCGAGTTTAATAAGATGGGAAGGATGGCAAACATACCTTCTCTAGGGTTAAAGACAAAAGGACATTAATCCGTGGTCAAAAAACGAAACCGCAAGATGTTTAATTTGACATGACAGTGCATTTCCTGGAGTCTGCTACCACACCACTCTCGTTTAACCAGACACCACTCAGTCTTATACGTCTATATACTTCGCTATTAACCCAATATATATGTATACTGTATGATATATATATATATATATATATATATATATATATATAATATATATATATAATATATATATATAATATATATATATATAATATATATATATATTATTTATTTATTTATTTATTTATTTATGAACGAGGGTCATTCACTGAGGACAGTAAATCTCCAGGCGGATATGAACCAAGTTTTTCAATGGGCCGCGGAAAACAAAATGTTCAATGAGGGCAAATTTCAGTTACTGTTACGGAAAAACTTGAGAAAATAATAGCTAGAACGGGGAACAAAACGAATTCTAACCACACGATAGAGCGAAAAACTAACGTGAAGAGCTTGAGAGTGATATCAGAGGATCTCACCTGTGTCATTATCACATCTGCGAGGAAAATGATAGGATGGATAATGAAAACTTTCAAAACAAGGGATGCCATGCCAATGATGATCCTCTTTCAAGTCATTTGTTCTCTCTAGGCTGGAATACTGCTAAACACTAACAGCTTAATTCAAGGTAGTCGAAAATAATATATACCTCGAAAATCCTAGATAGACTGTCCCAAATATGCACACAGAAATCACTCCATACGAAAACGAAAGACTCGGCATAAGGTGCAACAGTTGAACATACCCTCCAATGAAATGCAAGTGGTGCCATGATAACTGGCTGCTATAAGGTAAAATTTGATGTTTCGGCTTCGATTATACCTGTCATCCCTTTGTGTTAGACCATTGTACCCTAAAGGGCTGTATGAGTACTATTTATTTTTATAGAGTAAAAGCTACAGTAGTTAAATTGTGGGAGGGCCCTCAACCATATCCAACCCCCCATGATGCGTTGGTGTATCTCTTGTCTCTCGCCGTTGATTTTTTAATCTTTTATACTACTTTATGCCCTATGGCTATCGTAAGCAGGTTTGAGAAAGAACCCATAATAGCATATATACTGGTTAATATGTTTTTCCGCCAGTCTTTCCATTTTCCATAACACCCAGTGTGTATTGTACAGATAACTTTTGCATCGGCTAATGCAAAGGGAACCGTTTCGACTTTTTATTGATGTTAAGCCGAAACAAGCTTAGAAAAAACATTGCCACAAACACGAGTAAGACCTGTTTTATAATGATAATTTTTACTTTTACAAGTACACACTATACAGAAAGCCCCTGGTTATGCAGAGCATCTCGGGCAAATTAGGTTTTGTCCCCAGGATGCGACCCATACCAGTCAGCTAACACCCAGGTACCTATTTACTGTTAGGTGGACAGGGACAGCAGATATCTTAAGGAAACACGCCCTAATGTTTCTACCAGTACCGGGGATCGAACAACGGATCTCAATGTGTGAGTCGAGTGCGCTAGCAACCGATCTACGGTTGTTGGCTCGTTCTTGACATGTCATTAGCAATATATTCTCTTGTTTATTACCACTGTTTCTATGTTATGGGTTGGGCTTCTTCTGGCTCTTAAAATACTTTCTTGAACCTTTGACATCTGGCATCGAGCAAGCAGGCATCCCGCAGCCTGAGGCTCCTGGCTCTCTCTTCCCTTGTAGGTTGTCTTCATAGACACACCTACCTGGGCTGATCTCCATTCCTTTCCAGTATTGCAAGCCTTTGAAAATGTGTTGGTTGCAGTACGAAAGACCTAGAGCTATCACTTAACCCCCATGTGGGTTTTGCAGGTAATTTATCGTTTGCGATTATTGCATGCATATACTTTTTTTTACAAAACTGAATTTACAAAATATGTTATCGTACTTCAAATAATTAGGTTAGGTTAGGTTTGTCAGGATACAGGACACGTGTTTCCTGACGCGGGTCTTAGTCCTATGATGACTCGCAGCTGGAGGTTTTGGTCATCGATCGCAGCCTTCCGTTGAATTACCGGCCTTTAAAAAGTATGGTCATAATTAGAACCATTGTATTCAAATCATTACAAATCCCAATCCTATCTAACGCAATCCACATGTGACTGGGATGTATTTTCTGCCAAGGCAACAGGAAAAACAGGTGCAAGGAGACTTGCCCATGCGTCGTGAGAGCAAAAAAGTGTTACCACTCAGCTACGCGTTACCTAGTACTACTAAATGCAATAGGATACAAACACGAATACAAATTACTCAATATGAACATGTGGACGAGGCTGGTTTAAATATTTAAAGAAAGTCGTAACTTACAAAAGTTCAGTATCTAGGTAAATTTTGATCTTTATCGTGCATGTAAACTTAAAAAAATGTAGTCTTCTATACATATGTATCATCTTGGTATGTGTTAAATATTTCACTATACTCCTATACTTAAGGGAGAAGAGGAAGGGATCTTGATCAGAGGAATTGGCGCAATCCTCCATTTCCTGGGATCAAACCTGATTGCAATTGTCGTAAACATAACCATATTTCCATTTGCAAATGTCTAACGCGTGCGCACACACACCTGCAACCACATATAGGAATGAGTACACACAGTTATGGAGACTAGACTGCAATCACATATGGGTGAGAATATGAGTATGTACGTACGAACGCGCGCGCGCGCACACACGAGTATCAGACAGTGAGCACGATTAATTAAAATAATTTCGTTGACACTTGAGAAACAAGTAATGGGAATATATTTTTTTGGGAGGAGGGAGGGGGCTATCCTCGGTTCAATATACTCACTATATACATGGCCACAACATAAGAGTATATATATATACTCTTATGTTGTGGCCATGTATATAGTGAGTATATTGAACCAAGGATATTGAATCTATATATATATATATATATATATAGATATATATATATATATATATATATATAGATATATATATATATATATATATATATATGAATATTTCGCCTGCTCTTGCGAATTCCTAGCATTGTAAAAATCTCTAGTTGTGTCGATGCATGCAGGGGATGAGATGAAAAGCTGTAAGCCTTCCTGCCTGAAAGCTGGCTGCCTTGGAATAACGTCTAGCGAAAGCTGGATGCCAAGGTATTGGACCAGTGTGGTACGGTCGGTAAAGCACTGCGTACCTTGTCATGAGGTTCGTAGGTTCGAGTCTCCGTCGGCCAGAGATCAGTGTTTGTGAATATTTCGCCTGCTCTTGCGAATTCCTAGCATATATATATATATATACGTATATATGCGTGTGTGTGTGTGTTTTCAGAAAAAAAGGTCGTAAAGCCTACTTAACTGACAAACAGTTAACAAACGTTTGCAGCGCGTGAAATAAAAACGTTGCTGGGTGTACCGTGTACCACTGGTGCATTACTACTGTGGCTACAGCAATGATACCTGGTTCATGCATATGTTAACTACTCCACCTGTCCCAGGAACTATCCAGGCATACAGAAAACAACCAAGATGTCGTGGGAATCCCCATACACAAACATCAGGACAAGAAGGCATCTCTAAATCAGCTGATACCTTGTCCTCCACCACACTCAGGAGGAAGGCAGTTTTGAATCAACAGATACCTTATTCTCCCCCAGAGTGGAAGGAAGCTTTGAATTAGGTACCTTGTCTTCACTCAAACTAAAGGGAAGCAGCTTTGAATCCTCACCCAGACAGTGAAAGGTAGTTTTGAATCAACTAATTCCTTGTCCACCCCAGATAGGAGACAGCTTTGAATCTAGTCATACCTTGTCCTCCCCAGACACACAGGAAGGCAGCTTTGAATCAGCTGATACCTTATCCTCACCCAGAGAGAAGCAGCTTTGAATCAGCTGATACCTTATCCTCACCCAGAGAGAGGCAGCTTTGAATCAGCTGATACCTTGCCCTCCCTTACTGCCCACCGTAAAATCAATACCTTGTAACACTTCAACTAGAGGAGAACCAGCTGGTGGTTTCAGCATACCTCATCTGGTTTTGGGTGGACGTGGTTACACAAATGTTGGGCCGACACTATGGCTACTAGTACAAGTAAAAGTGAGGGAGCGGAGGCCGCACACAGGAACAACACCCGAGCACTCATGGTTCCATCCTCACACTGAAGCTCACAGTCACACAGCAGCTCCCTCCCTCCCTCCATCACACGTAAACACGGACCACTCCACTCTCACCCCGAGGGGGAGGACCCCACCAATCACCCTCAAGGTGGCTGCCTTCATAATGAAGGGCTCCTCGTCCATATAGTAATTGGAACTACAGTAGGCTCTCATATTGTACGAGTTTTTTGTAAATAAGATTGAAAAAGTGCATTCAAAACAGAATAGCGTTTACAATGAATGCATTTCCACATGCTTGCCAATTTGGGAGTACTTTTTTAAATCACATTTATCACAAAAATCAAATCGCACTATACAGAGGAGGTTTATAAGACAGCTGACTGTGCTTCACCTTCCTAGGTGAAGGTTCAGTCAGGTACATGATTATCTCCTATTTCCCAGCCTCTGTATGCCTCTCATGGGTTTAAAGATTCTCGTGAATGATAATAATAATCGGTACATTAAATAATTAACAATGGCAACAGATAACTTGTAACTATAATGTGTATTAACTGTGCTCGCTACTTCATCATATAAGCATATTATTATTATTATCAAAAGAAGAGCTAAACCAGCATCATATAAGCATAATAACCAGGACTAGACGAGGTGAAAATGGTATGTGATACAAAATGTAAGTGACCGAGGTCCCAGGACGAAACGTTTCCGGTAACGTTCTTGTAGTTACTCACGTGTCTTTTTTTCCCAACAAGACTGGATATGTTTCAGTTGCTGTGCGGGGTCAGACAAGGATCCCATCCCCAGCCCGTGGCTTTGTCGATAACACACCCAGTTCACATATAAGTGTCCGTGGTTCGATCCCCAACACGGGTGGAAACGTTGGGCATGTTTCCATATACCTGGTGTCCCTGTTCACCTAGCAGTAAGTAGGTACCAGCGTATTAGTCGACTGTTGTGGGTCGCATCCTTGGGGGGCAAGATTGAACAACCCCAGTGGAAAAAAAAAAAAAAAAAAAAAGAGTTCACGATGACGCACTGACTATCTTGGATTATCTTGGGTGGCTAACACTCCCCCGGGTTAAAAATCCCAATAAATCTTAACCTCAACCTTAGCTCTCTCTATCTCAACTCTCCCTCCACATCAAACCCAGCTCCCACTACTTCAACCCGTTCCATCTACCTCACTCTAAGCAAGGTCTAGTAGCTCTTCCACAATAGCAATGATTCAGCATATTCTCCCAAGCAAAGGTCAACACGACAGATATTAAATATGAATGTTAGTTTGTACAATGATGGCTCTTCCAGTCCTGTGGAAGGTGGTGGGTGGAGTAGAGATGGTGGTGGATGGAGTAGTGATAATGGTGGGTGGAGTAGAGATAGTGGTGGGTGGAATAGTGAGGGTGGTGGGTGGAATAGTGAGGGTTGTGGGTGTAGTGAAGGTGGTGGGTGGAGTAGTGAAGGTGGTGGGTGTAGTAGTGATGGTGGTGGGTGTAGTAGTGAGGGTGGTGGGTGTAGTAGTGATGGTGATGGGTGTAGTAGAGATGGTGATGGGTGTAGTAGAGATGGTGATGGGTGTAGTAGAGATGGTGGTGGGTGTAGTAGAGATGGTGGTGGGTGGAGTAGTGAAGGTGGTGGGTGGAGTAGTGATGGTGGTGGGTGTAGTAGAGATGGTGATGGGTGTAGTAGAGATGGTGATGGGTGTAGTAGAGATGGTGATGGGTGTAGTAGAGATGGTGGTGGGTGTAGTAGAGATGGTGGTGGGTGGAGTAGTGATAATGGTGGGTGGAGTAGAGATGGTGGTGGGTGGAATAGTGAGGGTGGTGGATGGAGTAGTGAGGGTGGTGGATGGAATAGTGAGGGTGGTGGATGGAGTAGTGATAATGGTGTGTGGAGTAGATATGGTGGTGGGTGTAGTAGTGAGGGTGGTGGGTGGAGTAGTGATGGTGGTGGGTGTAGTAGAGATGGTGGTGGGTGTAGTAGAGATGGTGGTGGGTGTAGTAGAGATGGTGGTGGGTGGAGTAGTGAAGGTGGTGGGTGGAGTAGTGAAGGTGGTGGGTGGAGTAGTGAAGGTGGTGGGTGGAGTAGTGAAGGTGGTGGGTGGAGTAGTGAAGGTGGTGGGTGGAGTAGTGATGGTGGTGGGTGGAGTAGTGATGGTGGTGGGTGGAGTAGTGATGGTGGTGGGTGGAGTAGTGATGGTGGTGGGTGGAGTAGTGATGGTGGTGGGTGGAGTAGTGATGGTGGTGGGTGGAGTAGTGATGGTGGTGGGTGGAGCAGTGATGGTGGTGGGTGTAGTGATAGTGGTAGGTGGAGTAGAGATGGTGGTGGGTGGAGTAGTGATGGTGGTGGGTGGAGTAGTGATGGTGGTGGGTGTAGTAGTGATGGTGGTGGGTGGAGTAGTGATGGTGGTGGGTGGAATAGTGATGGTGGTGGGTGGAGTAGTGATGGTGGTGGGTGTAGTGATAGTGGTAGGTGGAGTAGAGATGGTGGTGGGTGGAGTAGATATGGTGGTGGGTGTAGTTGTGAGGGTGGTGGCTGTAGTAGAGATGGTGGTGGGTGGAATATACAATATTTTTTATTTATAAATATAAATTTATCTTATTTAAAAACCCGTAACAAAAAAAATGGGGTAGTTTTTTTTGGGTTGGAACGGATGGCATTTCAATTAATTTCAGTGAGGAAAATTGATTTGATATAAGAGCAAACTGAGTTATGAGCTCGGTCATAGAACGAATTAAACTCGTAAGTCAAGGTACCACTGTATTAGATTTTGTGCACACACTCCACTGCATTATACCACTGGCCATGTTCATTTATATAAATGGTATGCGATTTGTTTCTCATGCATCTCTTCTTCATCAACCCTATCTCTGCCTGAAGGCCCCTGGTGTCTGCTCCCACTTTTAAGTGATTTTTTATTGACATTTTTTGGGAGAGGAAGATATAATCGTGACTCCTCAGGTGACCATTTGGAATTTGTTCTTACTCATTATGCCTTTATATGTTTTAAATACTTGTGCCTCAATGTATGTCAGTACACAAACTCTTATTCATCCGCGTATCGATCTTTTTTTTTTTTACGAAGTAAACCACATTTCTGCCCCTCCATCCCGCCGATGCCTCCTATATTAATGAATTATGACATTTATTGTCACTTCCCTATTAGGTGTGCCTTTCTTGAAGGAATCCTAAAGGAGAATTATAAATAGGAAGAAAGTTGAAAGTGAACACAGATAAGAGTAAGGTGATGAGGGTATCAAACGATTTAAATAAAAAAAATTGGATATCACATTGGAGAGAGGGATTATGGAAGAAGTAAATGTTTTCATATATTTGGGAGTTGACTTGTCAGCGGTGAGTGGTGCATTGAGGTATCTGTGGAGACAAAAAACGTTATCCATGGAGGCAAAGAAGGGAATGTACGAAAGTGTATAGTGGTACCAACACTCTTATATGGGTGTGAAGCATGGGTTGCAAATGCTGCAGCAAGGAGGCGGCTGGAGGCAGTGGAGATGTCCTGTCTAAGGGCAATGTATGGTGTAAATATTATGCAGAAAATTCAGAGTGTGGAAATTAGGAGGTGTGGAGTTACTAAAAGTATTTGTCAGAGGGCTGAAGAGGGGTTGTTGAGGTGGTTTGGTCATTTAGAGAGAATGGATCAAAGTACAGTGGACCCTCGGTTTTCGTTGAAAATTCTTTCCAGAATGCTCTTTGAGTGTCGTTACCGAACGAATTTGTTCCCATAAAGACAAATGTAAATTAGATTAGTCATTTCAGACCCCCAAAAATACATTTACAAAAGCACTTACGAAAATATACTTACATAATTGTTTGACTTTGAAGGTGAACGAAAACCGAGGGTCCACTGTAGAATGACTTGGAGAGCGTATAAATCTGTAGGGGAAGGAAGGTGGGGTAGGGGTCGTCCTCGAAAAGGTTGGAGGGAGGTTTTGTGGGCGAGGGGCTTGGACTTCCAGCAAGCATGTGTGAACGTGTTAGATAGGAGTGAATGGAGACGAATGGTTTTTGGGACCTGACGAGCTGTTGGAGTGTGAGCAGGGTAATATTTTGTGAAGGGATTCAGGGAAACCAGTTAGATTTAGTTGGACTTGAGTCCTGGAAATGGGAAGTACAATGCCTGCACTTTAATCCTTTCAGGGTCAAGGCCATTTTTGGAAGGGGTGTGCCAGTGTCCAAGAATTTAAAAAAAAAAAAATTCTTATTTTTTCTTATGAAATAGTAGAAAATCTTTTTCTGAAGGTAATAAAACAAAAAGTACGAAATTTGATTGAAAATTGATGAAATTATGCTCTCGCGAATTTTGATGTGTCAGTGATATTTACGCATCGGCAATTTTGCCGAATTTGACTTCCATTTTAGGCCAATTACATTATTCCAGTCGACCACATTCTTAGCTATTTCACTAGTATTACTTCTATTCTATCGATTGAGCACAAGAAATCGCCTAGTCAACTGTTTCAACTACAAAATAAAGTGATTGGAAATTGGTAATTTAGCCAATTTAACTCAAAGTTAAAAATATTCCAATTTCAAAATAGGGTGCAAAATAAACAATGCAAGCATTCCTGGCACTAAACTAACATTTCCTCTGTTAATTAGTTACTTTTTCAGTCTTTACAAATGAATTCCATTTATATTTTTTATTCACATAATGAATTTTTATTCAAACCAAAAAATGTAAGATTTAATGTTATGCAATATTGTAATAATTGTACAAATAATATCACCACATTTGTGAATGTATATTAGACCTACCAGCTGGCGCGTATTAGACGTGTGAGGTCATTTGTTTACTCTTGATTATCGGCAAAAATTGAACATTTCCACTACTTTGAGCTCAGTTTCAAGCCATTTCCAATACAAAAAACAATCAAAATCATCTCTATATCTGTAATATATCTTCCATTCTATCAAATGAGACCAAGAAATCGCAAATACAACCATAAAAATATACGAAAAAACACTGCAAAGTCGGTTTTAATCGAAAATTACGGGTTTCAGTTTTTTCTCTCATTATGCATTTATGTGGTGCACACTTACCACATAGATGTATTCTTTCATATCTAGGCCCAAATTTACCGCTCAAAGCTTATCTGAGTGAGCTGAGCTCATGACGTAGAACTACGGTTTGGACCCAGAACTCAAAGCCGTAGAACTACGGCACAGACCCTGAAAGGAGGGGTCTGGGATAGTGACAGTTGGGAGGGACGTATTCTCAGCTGTCGTATCTGAGCGCCTCTGCAAAGACAGTGATAGTGATTATGTATGAGTGAGGTGAAAGTGTTAAATGATGATGAAAGTATTTTCTTTTTGGGGATTTTCTTTCTTTTTGGGTCACCCTGCCTTGGTGGGAGACGGCCGACTTGTTGGAAAAAAAAAAAAGTTATGGCAGGAATATAACTAGTACAGTGGTCCCTCGGTTTTCGCCGAAAATTCGTTCCAGAATGCTGCTCAAGTGCCATTACCGAACGAATTTACTTCCTTAAGAAATAATGTCACGTAGGTTAGTCTATTTCAGACCCCCAAAAATACACTTGCAACAGCACTTACGAAAATACACTTACATAAATGTTCGAATTTGGAGATGCACGAAAACCGAGGGACCACTGTATTGTAATACGTATAGCAAAACACATTATGGCAGAAATTTGTAATATGTATGGTAAAACATATTAAGACAGGAATATAACTATTGTAATATGGCAAAACATATTACCACAGGAATTTTTTTTTTCACAGGAATATTGTATTATAATATGACAAAACTCCTCACTTCTATTTATTAACATTTTCCCAACTTAATTAAACTTAGCTTTCAAAATAACTTGTGGATCAAGAGGTAAATATTGTGGCGCAGGGTAACCCAACTTTCTATGGCCATGTGTTAGTGTGACTTTGTAAATGGTCCAAATCGGACCGAAATGTCGTCATATATTTTTCTTTCTCCAATGTTCGGGTTATTTGTACAGTGGTACCTCGAGTTACGATGGTCCCCAAAATCGCCCTTTTATGTAAGTTTATTTTTTTAAATGCTTTTGTAGGTATATTTTTGGGGGTGTAAAAGGACTAGTCTATTTTACATTATTCCTTATGGGGATAAATTCGTTTGGTAATGGCACTTGAACAGCATTCTCGAACAAAAAAATATCGTAACTCGAGGTACCACTGTACATTGTTCTAGTCATGGTATTGTGCCTTTTTGATCTTTATGCACTTAAGATTATTATTATTATAAACAAAAAGAAGTGCTAAACCTACAAGGGTCATACATCACTATGCACTTAAGAATTTATATAACTGTGTCTACTTTACATTTTACAGTGACATCTTAATACAAAATGGATATCACACACGGTATCACACAACCATTAAAACATTGATTGTGTCCACATGTTAATATACAGTGGACCCTCGGTTAGCGGCCAGTTTTACGGCTCCCGGTTAGCGGCCGTTATTCCGGTTAGGGGACGTACTGGACGCGTCAACCCGCCGGCTGGGGACGCTTGCGCTTCACTTTGTTTGTGTCTCTCGGTACGTAAGGAAGCTTCTGCTCATTCACACAAACATTTCGCTTGTTTTCCATTGTTTTTTGCCAGTGCAACTGCGAAATAAGTAACCATGGCTCCCAAGAAAGTTCCTAGTAAAGTTCCTGTGGCAAAGAGAGTGAGAAATACCATGGAATTTAAGAGAGAAGTGATTGAGAAATATGAGAGTGGTATGCGGGTGCTGGAACTTGCCAGGATGTTTGGGAAAAACAAATCAACAATTACAACCATCCTGTCAAAGAAAGAACAGATCAAGGAGGCTGATGTTGCCAAAGGAGTAAATGTGCTTACGAAACAAAGGTCACCAATAATGGAACAAATGGAAAAGTTATTATTATTGTGGATTAAAGAAAAACAAATAGTGGGAGACAGTGTAGTGGAGTCTGTTATTTGTGAGAAGGCAAGGCATTTGCATGAAGATCTTGTGAAGAAAACTGGAACAAGTGCTGCTGGTAGTGAATTTAGGGCCAGCAAAGGCTGGTTTGAGAGATTTAAGAGGCGTAGTGGCATACATAGTGTTGTAAGGCATGGTGAGGCTGCAAGTTCAGACAAACATTCTGCTGAAAAGTTTGTGCAAGAATTTCAGGACTACATAAAGAGTGAAAATCTGAAACCCCAACAAGTGTTTAACTGTGACGAAACAGGCCTGTTTTGGAAGAAAATTCCCAACAGGACCTACATCACGCAGGAGGAAAAGACACTGCGTGGACACAAGCCTCTGAACGACAGGCTAACTCTCATGTTGTGTAGCAATGCAAGTGGGGATTTCAAAGTGAAGCCTTTACTCGTATATCACTCTGAAAATCCCAGTGTGTTCAAGAAACACAATGTTCACAAGAAAAGATTGTGTGTGATGTGGAAATCAAGTCAAAATGCATGGGTCACAAGGTCAATTTTCAAAGATTGGGTTGATGATGTGTTTAGCCCAAGTGTGAAAAAATACCTTCAGGATAACAATTTGGGACTCAAGTGCCTCCTGGTACTGGACAATGCTCCTGCACATCTTCCAGACTTGGAAGACCAAATGTCTAGTGACTTCAAATTTATAAAAGTGAAGTTCTTACCTCCTAACACCACTCCTCTTCTCCAGCCCATGGACCAGCAGGTCATTTCTAACTTCAAGAAACTGTACACCAAAGCAGTGTTTCAGAAGTGCTTTGAAATGACCTCAGACACTGAATTGACCCTTAGAGAGTTCTGGAAGAATCACTTCAATATCTACAACAGGCTTGGGAGGGAGTGACTACCAGGACTTTGAACTCTGCTTGGAGACCACTGTGGCCAGATTGTGTCCAACAGAGGGATTTTGAAGGATTTGCAGCTGACGACCCTGTGCCTGTTGTGGAAGATATTGTGACATTGGGGAACAGCCTGGGGTTGGAGGTGAGTGGTGAGGATGTGGAAGAGTTGGTGGAGGACCACAGGATAGAGCTAACAACTGAAGAGCTGCAAGAGCTTCATCTGGAACAGCAACAGACCACAGCTCAGGAACTTGCTTCACAGGAGGAGGGAGAGAGAGAGAGAGAGGAGGTGCCTTCTTCAGTGATTAAGGAAATGTGTGGAATGTGGAATAGGTTACAAAGTTTTGTTTAGTGACAAAACCTTGTCCCACTTCAGGGAAATGTTAAAGAGGCGCCAGAAACAGAGCACTCTGGACACTTATTTTTCTAGACAAGGTTCTAGTGACACTCAAGCTGGTCCTAGTGGCATTAAAAGAAAAAGAAGGGAAGTAACCCCAGAGAGGGACTTGTTACCTGAAGTCCTTTTGGAGGGGGATTCCCCTTCCAAAAACTAACTCCTCTCTATTTCCTCCTCCCTATCTTCCAGAAGCCAGCATTAGTCTTCCTTAAAGGTATGTAATGCTAATTTAATTGTTAAAGAAATTTTTTTGTGTGAATATTTTTGTCTGGAACGGATTAATTGTATTTACATTAATTCTTATGGGGAATATTAATTCGGTTAAAGGCCTAGCTCCTGGAACGGATTACGGCCGCTAACCGAGGGTCCACTGTACTAGAATCCTCACTAATAATCATAATCAAACTTGTAATTCTTTAAACAATTGAACTTAGTAATTCTTTAAACAATTGAACTTAATAGGATATTCAGTTCTCTTGTATTCATTATAACTTCCAAATTTATATTTACAACCACCTAAGAGACTGTATATAAAACAGCTCATTTTGTCATTGCCTTATTAATCCTTAGTTCGTCTTAAGTTTGCCCAAAATGCTCTGCATATCGAGGGACTTTCTGCATACACACCTCAATGTCATTCACCTCTTTACAAACATTGTATCGTGCTGAAATAAAGTGCGTATATTTTATCTTATCCAACCACCATAGTGCACAATACTGACAAATTATGGTAAAATCCAACATAGTACCTCCTAACTCCAAATTAGATGCGCTTGGTATGATCTACCAGCTTATGTAATATCAAAAAACGTCATTAATATTTACTTTGAAATAACAAAAAAATAATATTAGTACAAAAATAAATGGGAATTTGCAAATTATGCAAACAACTTATCAGAAAAATTACACTACACAGTCAAGCTGTTAACTATCACTGACACAGCAAGCCTGAAATAGGAGGCGAGAATTATCTAGTGTATTTTAAAATTATAAAAAGGAAGTCTATGAACTGTTTTGATTATTCAGAGCTCTAAATATATTCCATTTCTATCAAATTTTTGCTATAATTATCAGGTTGTTCTCAGTAAAAAAAATTTTAATGTCTAATTTTCACATTCAATATCTATGACCGTGTCAGCAAATCTGCACGAAAGTGGAAATATCTCCACCATTTATACTAACAGATATACTAGGTTCTTAGACAGGCAAGCACCCTGAAGGAAGAATGGTATCCTTCCTAGATTATTATTATTATATATAGGGGAAGAGCTGAATCTCCTAAGAAAAAGCCACTATTCCTATGCAGACTACATAAACACCACATTAAGCACCTACCCATACACCGGTGCTATTAACGCTACTTTGTCTTCAAGCAAGCAAGGGTTCCATATTACATGGGCCGTCACAAGTGCTTGTTAGTTTCGTTTGATTGCTTTGTTATGCACTCCATACCTACCTTGGGAGGTGGTAGCTAAAAGATAACAGGGGCACAATAGTTCAAAGGACTGGAAAAAAAAAAGGTGGAAATCAGCAGATAAGTATTCACTTGAACCAACTCCTGTCTTTGACGTTGCTGACAATGAATTAGCCAATTCAGTCGATGTAGCAAACCCCACAGAGTCTAGCACCGGAAACAATATGTGCACCATCATTTTACCTTGTCATCAGTCCTCAAAGGCATCGAAAGACTAACCGAGATGTTGGCAAGCAAAGGAAACCTCAGCAATTCAGAAAAAACAAAATGAAATTCTTTCTTAAAAGTCTTCTTCTACTCACTTTTCAAGATAATCTGGCACTGTCGAGGTATGGGAATGGATGATTCAAGATCTGCGTGTTACGGACACAGTCAAGGTTCACAAAATCGTAATGATATGATTGCAAACAACTCGTGCAAGTGAGTTCAATCCCCGCTCGTGGTATGGACTGTAAAGGTATAGGAATGGATGGTTCAAGATATGCATGTTACCAGCACTGTCAAGGTGTGGAGATGGATGGTTCAAGACCTGCGTGTTACCAGCACTGTCAAGGTATGGAGATGGATGGTTCAAGATCTGCGTGTTACCAGCACTGTCAAGGTATGGAGATGGATGGTTCAAGATCTGCATATTACCACCACTGTCAAGGTAAGGATGGATGGTTCAAGCTTTGCGTGTTACTAGCACTATCAGGGTATGGGGATGGATGGTTCGAGATCTGCGTGTTACCTCCATTCTATTTTCATCAGAAGGTTCAGTTTCTTGGAGTCAGTTTCATATTTGCATGATCTTCAGCAGCAGCTGCAGCGATGATGACAGTTGCAGTATAAGACTGGTCAGCATCACAGCCACCTGATGATGCCACAGGTGATTTATCTCCTGTATGGGCATATCATACACTTTTGGTGATGGAGATTATAATCATAACTAAGTGCTAAACCCACAAGGGTCATTGTAATGGAGAAAATAATCAGTCTAATGGTTTTTGCGAGACCAGCTTTCACTCAATTTTGTTTGCCTCGTTTTTCTCTCGTTTTCTTTGGCTCATTTGAATCTTTTTCACCATTTTCCAAAGCAAAAAGTATTCATGATTATAAATATTTTATTATACAGAACAGATTACCAAGCTTGGACTATGTCCAGACTGCAATATTCCTTTGCAAAAATAAAAACTACATAGAAAACTTCATTTTGAAGGAGGTCAAGATTAGGACCAAAGGGCAGATGTCCCCTAGGACCAAAGGGCAGATGTCCCCACTGCCAACACTTTAATCTGCCAATGAGAGAAATGGGAAACAATGAAGGCCACAATCCCCACTTCAATTCACGAAATCATAACACGACTGCAAACAAATCACTTAACGGATGAAGCTTGAACTCGTGAAAGTTCAAATATTAAATGCAGTACCATCATCAGCACTTTAATAAAGAATGGAATGACAGCAGTAGAATTTACATAAAATGCATTACATACAAAAAATACACATTACATATGCAATTTTTATATACATATTACCTTTGTGCATCATTAAGCTTAAATACAGTATTATTTGTGATGGATGACACCTGTAAGTTGTGCATGTTCGGTAAATAATCTCATCGTCAAAGTTAACATATAGAAATGTTATGAGTAAAAATACAGTTGACCCTTAAACAAAGCAGGGGTTAGGGGCACCGACCCTCTGTGCAATCGAAAATCCATGTATAACTTTTGACTCCTCAAAAACTTAACTACAGTGGTACCTCGAGTTACGATGGTCCCCAAAATCGCCCTTTTATGTAAGTTTATTTTTTTAAACGCTTTTGTAAGTATATTTTTGGGGGTGTAAAAGGACTAGTCTATTTTACATTATTCCTTATGGGGATAAATTCGTTTGGTAATGGCACTTGAACAGCATTCTCGAACGAAAAAATATCGTAACTCGAGGTACCACTGTACTAATGGCCTACTGTTGACCGGAAGCCTTACCAATAACAAACAATCAATTAACACATATTTTGTATGTTACATATATTATACACTGTATTCTTACAATAAAGTAAGCTAGAGAAAAGAAAATGTTATTAAGAAAATCATAAGGAAGAGAAAACATATTTACAGTACTGTACTGTATTTGTCGATACAGTAAGTTTACGTCATCTGTTTACAAGATGAATTGCCTGGTCACAGACTGGGCCGCAGGGGCGTTGACCCCCGGAACCCTCTCCAGGTATCTCCAGGTATACATCAACAGTCTTATATGATACAAAACACTGTAGATGTTATACGTACACTTAGACTAACACTAGACATGAAAAATGAAAAGATAACATGAAAAAGAAATACATATTTATTTATGATTTAATATTGCATTTTTACACATGTTTACATTTCTCTCGACTGAGAATGGAACATGCACAATCTGTAATTGCTTGTGTGCATAACTTTTTGTTAGAGATTTGTGTATATTTTGATGGTATTAAATGATAAACTCCTAGGTAGTAGGTAGGTAGACAGCAACCACCCAGGTAGGTACTACCGTCCTACCAAGTGAGTGACGAAAGCCTGTAATTGTTTTACATGATGGTAGGATTGCTGGTGTCTTTTATCTGTCTCATAAACATGCAAGATTTCAGTTACGTCTTGCTACTACTACTTACACTTAGGTCACACTACACATGCATATACAAGCATATATATACACACCCCTGTGGGTTTTCTTCTATATTCTTGCTAGCTCTTGTTCTTGTTTATTTCCTTTTATCTCCATGGGGAAGTGGAACAGAATTCTTCCTCCATAAGCCATGCGTGTCGTAAGAGGAGACTAAAATGCCGGGAGCAAGGGGCTAATAACCCCTTCTCCTGTATACATTACTAAAGTTAAAAAGAGAAACTTTTTCTTTTTCTTTTTGGGCCACCCTGCTTCGGTGGGATACGGCCAGTTTGTTGAAAAAACAACAACAGATAAACTAGTATGTATCTGTATACAGTAGGGCCCCACTTATAAGGTAGGTTAGGTTCCAGGCTATCGCCGGAAAGCAGACATCGCGGGAAAGCAGAACACCATTTTTTCCACTTATAAATGCATATAAATGCCAGATAACAAGTTTACCTAACTTATATTAAATTAGTAATAGAACTAGGCATTAAAAAACACAATGTGTGGTCTTAATGTTGGATGAGAGGTGAGTAGTATTTATTTGTAGGAAGTCAGTGTAGGGCTACACCTACCGGCTACCTACACTGCAGCCCAGAGCCATATTGTTACAATCGACATACCTTGTTCAATGAATTTAATCGTTTCTAACAACTACCTTTAGATGCCATCATAAACAAAGGAAGAAGTAATGAATAATTCATGCCGAGAATTGTAAACAAAAGTGGAGTGACTAGGCCAAACGCAGATTCATACACGTTTTCTCTGGTGCTGGACCAGAGAAAACGCAATGTTTTCCCTCCGTCTGGCTATCACACCTCCATAGCATATAAACATACCATGTTTATATGCTATGTAACATGTTTCTTATATAATTTTGAAGAAAATATCATAGATGGATTAATGAAAATGTCTATATTAACATAAAATAAGACATTTAATGTGCCCAAGAGTGGTTATTATTACGTACTATTAGTATTACTATGGCGTTAAGACTAGAGGGACACTTAGTGATTTTAATGTGTACCTGCACGCCAGCACAGTGTGTAAGTATATTTAGGTACAGGTACACAAGTACATATTATTATCAGAGTATGTACATATAAAAAATGCAATAACTTTAAAACACTTGAAATTTTGAAAAGTTTCCAGACATAATAGAGATGTGCTCATGGAGAATGTATACAAACCGGGTGGGGCGCGCCATATTAGAAAGACAGGTTGCCGTATAGCGAGTTTTGGTCATAATTTGAAATCGCCATATTAACGAAACGCTGTAAGGCGAAACTCCATAAAGCGAGGCCCTACTGTATATTTTATGCATTCATGACATACCTAACTTTTTCTTAAATTTTTTGGTCACAAATCTTAAAAAAAAATTCATTTATTGAAAAAAATCTGCACATAGGTGGACCCAAGCAGTTCAAACCCGTGCTGTTCAAGGGTCAACTGTAATTTAAATCTAAAGGAATTTTCAAAGACAAAACAATCACATTACCCATTCCATTTCATATATGGAATGCATGGAATCTTATAGTAATCTACCACAGCTTTTAATAAAATTTAAATCAGATATCATTCATTATTGTATAACTTTTTTTTTTTTTTAGCCACCCTACCTTGGTGGGAGATGACTGGTGTAGTAAGAAATAAATTTATATAAAGTATTTATAAAAAGGGTAAACATTCTACAATTTACTTAAAAATATATGCAAGAATCCAATCATATCAAATATACAGATATGCAGAGCCTTTATGTTAGATGATGTTACACTTATGACAGCATAATGAAGGATTTTATCAGGACTTCATAAAACTCAAACCAGAGTAGAGCATCACCTAAATTAAAGCTCTGTATTACATATTTTTAGAGCCACTTGTGGGATTTTTTCTCCAGCCACCAAGTACTATAGCCAAATGAACATTCTAAGCAGACAATATTAAACACCATGAAATCCATTCAACAATTTAATGCAAGTAATAAATCACCTTAAATGACTACCTTACAATGAACCAGTTTACAAATGTGTTTGTTACTTTCTGTCTTGTCAACTAATAAATACCATACAGTATAATTCACACATTGTACAGTTTGTAGTTACTGTATATTCATAACCCTGAAAGTCAAATCCGAGAAGAATGAGTAAAACTGTTATATGGTTGCATCAGTGGAAATAAGAGCAAAATATTACAATGGTAACAGTGATAAGTCTAGGGAAGCAATTAAAAGAAAGATTATAATGAGTTAAGGGAAATGAGAGATACCAAATTCTGTATGCGAAATGATGGTAAATAAGAGCAAGATATTATAAGTGTGACTATACATATATAAGTGAAAGAATCAATGAAGATGTCAGGAAAATAGGTAACACAAGGCAAGCTGGACTTAAGCCACTGAATCATGTTGGTTAATATTTGTTTAAAGTATTTTTCAAAGCCATCACTATGTATATATAATTGATGGCATATGAATACTGGCAGTTTGTATGCAATAAAACTAAACTGCAGATCTAGGAAACCTTATTTAGACGATACACTTGTACAATTTGAGTAAGACTGACAGGCAAAACATTTTCTAAATAAAGTTTCTTATAACAGCAATTTGTCTTTATTACACATCACTAATTACTCGAAGTAATATTTCCAATTCTAAAACAGTAACAGTAGTTCAACTCACAAATAATTAGACAAAAAATACATTCTAAACATTTAAAATTAGCCTGGTAGGTAGATCGGTTGAAAAATAAACATAACACACATACACCCAACCATCTTCTTAAAAAAAATTATTTGTATTTATGCATTATGATAATTTTTTAAGTCAAACTTCCATGAAATCTCTTATACGTTATCAAGAAACAAGTGAAGGAAACTGCCCGTGCTCATGTTTCTAGAGTTGATGCCTTAATATTAGCCTCTAGTCTGACAAGTGTCAATGTATGACAATTCCATTACCTACAGTGTGTAATCTCTTAGATACTGCACCATTCACCCAGCTCGCATAGGTTAAAGTGAATTAAAACACTATAGAACAGGCACTGATGTTGATATCAACAAGCTTACTATCTAGTATTAAAAGAGCAGTTGGGTACCCAGCAAAAGCTTACCTCCCTTTATTAATCTAAAATGTCAAATTAACCTATAAATTTTGTAAATTGCAGTGAAATGATACATCGTTTTATTACTGCAAAGGCACTTCTGAGAATACTAAAAAACTACTTTTCATATATTACTAAGTTCCTGAAGTGATTTCAAGTGCAGGAAGCTATGGTGCACATGATTGTATCAGTAAGTTCGACGACAAATATAACTCGAACATCATGGTAAGTGGTGCAACATGGCTTAAAAAGAAATTCTACAATGATCATGACTCAAAAAATAGGAAGCTCTGAAACAATTATTACAGTTAAACTTGATAAATTCTTGCACACTTTGGCCAAGATGCTAGCTAATACGGACACCCTAATTTTACTGTGTGCACGCATGTGTGTGTGTGCACACGTGCATGTGTGGGGGGGGCCTCATAACTCAGAGCCACATCAGACAGGGCCCTACTCTATATTTTTGCCCAAAGCATTTTTTTTTTTTAAATGAACTTATTGCCTGCTGTATGTGTGTGGTGAGCTCATATGATTTTGGTTGAAATTAGTGAAATGTGAAATTTTCTTTTTCATGTTCTCTGGCTATGACTCCAACTTTACAAAAATCCCAAATTTACAATGTGGCTTAGGTCCTGACTATTTCAGATGTCTCAGATATTGGTAAATTCACTATATTAGAATATTGTACTTAGACACAGGGCCACAACAACCACCCAATACTGAGGACACAAAGAGGTGTATAAAGCTATTTTATACATAAACATAATGAGCATAAAAATAACATTTTTGTACATCAACATTTTATTTAAATTAAAAGAATAAGGAACTTGTTTATAAAATAATAAATACATATAAAAATAAATAAGTAAAAAGATTTCTTGGTGTGATTATATTACTCAGCCTTTCATGAACAGGTATCTTATTTTACATGAGAAATGTAGTTAGGCTCAGTGTGGAAGATCAAGCAAAACTGCTTCACTTTAGGCACTTGTATATCTTACCAGCAAGCACAACCGAGATAAGCTTTAATTTATGCAAAATACCAGGGAATAACTTCTATTCAAAAATCTTCATCTTCCCCATTTCCATCTGCATCATTAGCTGCAACTGGCTTCATACTGTCACTGGGAGGCATGTAGCCCATAGGAGAGGAGTTCCCACCTGTAGAAAGAGCAATTCATTTATCAACACTACAATACAGTTCAGCACCAAAATTTTCACGACTTTAATACAGTAGATCCTCAATAATCAGGAGTTTGATTAATTACTCGCTCGAAAACCGCTGTCAGCCTGGCAACTGGCCACATGTCTCCATGTAGATAAGCAAAGAAATAAACATTCAAATGCATTGGCACGTACCCTACAAAAATAAAAATAAACATTTCTCCATTTGTCTGTGCAGTGTTGAATATCAGAAACAGAGCACTAAAATAAAATAAAATTTTCAACAATTATCCATCTTTTAATTTGCTTATTTGTGAGAGTATGAGATTAGCTAGTCACTGGGTATATCAGCATTGTTTACTGATGCACTCAGTCACTAGTCTTCTCATGAAAATGATTTTTAAGGATACTTAATGAAATAAGGTCATTACCCTTGTATGGGCTGGCTTCAGTGACATTATTCTGTGTTTTTTCCTAGTGTTTTTTTGTTTATAAAATACATAAACTTTTTGGAAGCTTTTTTTTTGGTGAATGTGGTACATTAATATTTTTTTGATAAAAACTGATCATGAAATTAGAAATTTTTTATTCAATAGTCATTTTCCATTTTGCTTTGTTCAAAACCCCTAAACTGAAATTTAAGCATAGGATTTCCTAGAAAATGTGCTTGATGAACTTCTCCACACAAATTTATTACTTTTCTTAAAACATTTTCTTGTGAAATAAATCTGAATGCAATTCAAATCCTATTTAGCGGAATATGGCCAAACACTTAAAGAATGAATAAATAAATAAATAAATAAATAAATAGGTTTCCCTTTGCTTTGTGTGAATTTGCTTTTAATTGACTACCCAGTTCCTATCAGGAATCTGCTATATGCTGTAACAAATTTCCTGTTATGTGACTGGAGTAGGTGCACTTTTCATTCATGTGTTCACCCACGACCAGAACTCAGAGCTGGATTAAGATTTTGTAGGCCCCTGGGATACAGGTACTGTAAGGCTCCCAGTGATATTTTCAAAAGGAAAAAAAAAAAATTAATCACACCAGTCAACAGTTCATCATATACATGGTGTAATAGCAAATCTCTGGAAGCCCTCCAGTTGGCAGAGGACCCTGGGCTGTAGCCCCTAAAGTCCATGCCTTAATCAAGCCCTGCCGGCACCATTTAATTTTTAACATCCCTTTACACTGGTTAACCCTTTGGGGGTCGACAGGCCTTCTCGGAAACCTGTTCCTGGGGTTGAAAGTTTTTTGGAAAAAAAAAAAAAATTTTTTTTTTTTCTTTTGAAATGATAGAGAATCTTTTTCCGATCATAACGCCACCAAAATTATGAAATTTGATCGAAAACTAACGGAATTATGCTTTCGTGAAGTTAGCGGCATCGGTGACATTTACGCATCGGCGATTTCGCCCACTTTGAGCCCTATTTTCGGCAAATTCCAATGTTTCAGTCTACTAAAATTATAGCTATTTCGCTAGAACTCCATTTCTTTTATCGATTGAGTACAAGAAACTGCCTATTTATCAATTTCAACTACCCAAAATAGTGGTCAGAAAATGGCAATTTGGCCAATTTCACACAAATTTCAAACGATGCCAATTTCAAAATAGGGTCCAGAATAAACAAGGCAGACATCCCTGGCACTAAAATAACATCTTCTCTGTTCATTAGTCACGTCTCCAGGCCCCTCTTACATTACTTTTGCTTTTCAGTTTTAATTTTTATTCTCACAAAAAATAGAAGATTTACTGTTATGTATACAACTGCATCATTGTAAAAATGGTATAAATAATATCAGAGCACTTGTGCATGAATATTAGACTCGCCAGTTGATGTGTATTGGACGCATGGTGTGATTTGTTTACTCTTGAACATAGTCAAAAATCAAACATTTTCGCTAATTTGAGCTCAATTTCAAGGTACTTGTCATTGTCAAACCAATCAAAATCATCTCTATTTCTGTAACATATCTTCCATTCTATCAAATGAGACCAAGAAAACGTGAATACATCAATAAATACCATACGAAAATAGACTGCAAAGTCGCTGTTTTAAATGAAAAAACCAGTCTGAGTTTTTTTCTCTCATTATGCAGTGTGTGGTGCAGGATTTTTTTTATACTGCGCACACTGACCACACAGACCCATTCTTTCATATGTAGGGCTACCAGCCGTTTCCCACTTAATTTGAGGCCGCTAGAATTTACGCGTACTAGTACGGCACCGACCCCTGCTCGTAAAACGTACTAGTACGGCACCGACCCCCAAAGGGTTAATATTAACATTCAAAAGAAAGGGTATTAGGTGCCTATCTAGAATGCTCATATTTGCTTTATAAAAATAAAGAAATAAACTATTTTTTCCAAGTTTGGATTGTATGTATGTATAGCAATAATGACTGAATTTTAGATATAAATTATTTCACAGTCCTTCTTTGATCTAATTATTTTTTTTTTTAATATGAAAACTTATTGCAAGTGTGGTAAGCCCCCCCCCCCTTTCTTTTTGTAAACATTAATCTTAGTAGTAGGCTGGTAGACAGCAACCACCCAGGGAGCTACTACCGTCCTGCCAAATGCATGTAAAACAGAAACCTGTATGTAGTTGTTTTACACAAGGGTAGGAATGCTGGTGTCTTTTTCTTTCTGTCTCATAAACACACAAGAAAACAGGCACACTACATAGACATGAACATATATGTATACACACCAGTCTGAATTTTCTCATATTTTTTCTAAATAGTTCTTGTTCTTTTTTTATTTCCTTTCATCTCCATGGGGAAGTGGAAAAGAATTTTTTGAAACTCCATAAGCCATGCATGTCGTAGGAGGCGACTGGGTTGCCGGGAGCAATGGGCTGGTGACCCCTTCTCCCGTATGAATTACTAAAAAAGAGAAGAAGAATAACTTTATAAAACTGGGATGTTTCAATGTGCATGGATGTAGTGCAGATGATAAAAAAGAGATGCTTGCCAATGTTATGAATGAAAAAAAGTTGGATGTCCTAACTCTAAGCAAAACAAAGCTGAAGGGGGTAGGGAAATTTTGGTGGGGAAAAATAAATGGGATTGAGTCAGGAGTATCTGAGAGAGTTAGAGAGATAAGGAAGGGGTAGCAATAATGCTGAAGGATGAGTTATGGAAGGAGAAGAGGGAATACAGTGGACCCCCGGTTTTAGTAATTTATTCGTTCCAGAATGCTGTTCAAGTGCCATTACCAAACGAATTTATTCCCATAAGTAATAATGTAAATTAGACTAGTCCTTTTAGACCCCCAAAAATACTCTTACAAAAGCACTTACAAAAATACACTTACATAATTGTTCGAGTTTGGAGCATAACAAACACCGGG
The DNA here is from genome assembly GCA_009830355.1 of Cherax destructor. Taxonomy (NCBI): domain Eukaryota; kingdom Metazoa; phylum Arthropoda; class Malacostraca; order Decapoda; family Parastacidae; genus Cherax; species Cherax destructor. Next base: position 44,406 of record WNWK01011577.1, read on the forward strand.
TCCACTGTTGTTTATTTATTTATATATGTTACGCAAACCATTTGGGTTATTCAGCCAATATTGGAGGTTTGATCTCCTCTGGCGAGACAGACACGTTATTTGTACTCACCATCCTTCATGTAAATGAAATCAATTATGTGGATTAAAATAAGGATTGGATGAGAAAAGTGAGTTACAATAAATGTGAATGCACCTGGAGAAGAGAGGAGTGTAGAGGAGAGAGAGAGAGTGTTTAGGAACCTTTGAACCAAGTGAGACTGTAATTGTGGTAGAGGACCTAAGTGCTATAGTGGGAGAAATGGTTAGAAAGGGTGTGGTAGGTAAGTTTGGGATGCCAGGTGTAAATGATAATGGGGACCTTTGAACATTGAATAGAAAGGAGTTTGGTTATAGGTAATACATATTTTAAGAAAAAAAAAAAAAAAGGATAAACAAGTACAGTGGTACCCCGACTTACGATATTTTTTCATTCCAGAATGCTGTTCAAGTGCCATTACCAAACGAATTTATCTCCATAAGAAATGATGTAAAATAGACTAGTCCTTTTAGACCCCCAAAATTACACTTACAAAAGCATTTAAAAAAATAAACTTACATAAAAGGGTGTGTTTGGGGACCATCGTAAGTCGGGGTACCACTGTATACAAGATATGATATAGGGCGTAATGACAGTAGTTTGTTGGACTATGTATTGGTTGATAAAAGATGGATGGGTAGACTTCAGGATGTGCATGTTTATAGAGGAGCCACAGACATTTCAGATCACTGTTTAGTTGTAGCTACAGTGAAAATAAAAGGTAGATGGGATACAAGGAGACTGGAATCAGCAAGTAAGAGAGAGTTGAAGGTTTATAAACTAAAGGAGGAAGAGGCAGTTAGGGTAAGATATAAACAGCTATTGGAAGAAAGATGGGCTTGTGAGAGTATAGGCAATGAGGTTGAATAGGTATGGGGTAGATTTAAGAATGTAGTGTTTGAGTGTTCAACAAAAGTTTATGGTCACAGGAAAGTGGGTGTGGGAGGGAGAAGAGCAAGTGGTGGAATGATGAGGTAGAGAGCATAGTAAGAGAGAAAAAGTTAGCATATGAGAGGTTTTTACAAAGTAGAAGTGATACAAGGAGGGAGGAGTATATGGAAAGAAAAAGAGAGGTTATGAGAATAGTGAAGGACTGTAAAAGGAGAGCAAATGAAAGAGTGGGTGAGATGCTATCAACAAATTTTGTTGAAAATAAGAAAAAGTTTTGGAGTGAGATTAATAAGTTGACGAAACCTAAAGAACGAATGGATTTGACAGTTAAAAATAGGAGACGAGAGTTATTAAATGGAGAGTTAGAGGTATCAGGAAGATGGAGGGAATATTTTGAGGAATTGTTAAATGTTGATGAAGATACGGAAGCTGTGATTTCATGTATAGGGCAAGGAGGAATAACATCTTGTAGGAGTGAGGAGGAGCCAGTTGTTAGTGTGGGGAAAGTGCATGAGGCAGTGGGTAGAATGAAAGGGGGTAAATCAGCAGGAAGTAATGGGATATACAGAAATGTTAATAGCAGGTGGGGATATAGTTTTGGAGTGTAGTGCTTTTATTTAATAAATGTATGGAAGAGAGTAAGGTACCTAGGGATTGGCAGAGAGCATGCATAGTTCCTTTGTATAAAGGCAAAGGGGATAAAAAATGTGTAAAAATTATAGGGAAATAAGCCTGTTGAGTCCTAGATAGTAGGTTGCTAGACAGCAACCGTCCAGGGAGGTACTACCATCCTGTCAAGTGAGTAAAACAGAAGCCTGTAATTGTTTTACATGATGGTAGGATTGCTGGTGTCTTTTTTCTGTCTCATAAACATGCAAGATTTCAGGAACGTCTTGCTACTTACACTTAGGTCACTCTACACTTGCTTGTACAGACAGTGGACCCTCGCTATTCGAACATTCTTCATTCTAAAGTGCTGTTACCAAACGAATTTATTCCCATAAGGAATGATGTAAATTAGATAAGTCCATTTCAGACCCCCAAAAATACACTTCTAAAAGCACTTACAATAATAAACTTACATAACAGGGTGAGTTTTGGAGTGTTCGAATAGCGAGGGTCCACTGTACAAGCATATACAGTGGTACCTCGGTTAACGATGGTCCCCAAACTCACCCTTTTATGTAAGTTTATTTTTTTAAATGCTTTTGTAAGTGTATTTTTGGGGGTCTAAAAGGACTAGTCTATTTTACATTATTCCTAATGGGGATAAATTCGTTTGGTAATGGCACTTGAACAGCATTCTGGAATGAAAAAATATCGTTAACCGAGGTACCACTGTATATGCACACTCCTCTGGGTTTTTTCTATTTTCTTACTAGTTGTTCTTCTTGTTTATTTCCTCTTATCTCCATGGGGAAGTGGAACAGAATTCTTCCTCCGTAAGCCATGCGTGTTGTAAGAGGCAACTAAAATGTCAGAAGCAAGGGGCTAGTAACCCCTTTTCCTGTATAATTATGTACTAACCAGCCATATCCCACCCTGCTTCAGTGGGATACGGGTGGTTTGTTGAAAAAAAAAGCCTGTTGAGTATACTTGGTAAAGGGTATGGTAGAGTTATTTTTGAAAGAATTCAGAATAAGACAGAGAGCAGGATCGCAGATGAACAAAGGGGCTTTAGGAAGAGTAGGGGGAGTGTAGACCAGGTGTTTACAGTGAAATATATAGGTGAACAGTATTTAGATAAGGGTAAAAAGGTTCTTGTGGCATTTATGGATTTGGAAAAGGCATATGATAGGGTGGATAGAGGCAATATGGCAGATGTTGCAAATATATGGAAAAGGAGGTAGGTTACTGAAAGCAGTGAAGAGTTTTTACGAGGATAGTGAGGCTCAGGTTGAGTATGTAGGAGAGAGGGAGATTATTTTTGAGTAAAAGTAGGCCTTACACAAGGATGTGTGATGTCATCATGGTTGTTCAATATATTTATAGATGGGGTTGTAGGAGAAGTGAATGCTTGGGTGTTGGCAAGAGGTGTGGGGTTAAAAGACAAAGAATCTAACACAAGATGGGAGTTGTCACACTTTCTTTTTGCTGATGACACTGTGCTTTTGGGAGATTCTGAAGAAAAGTTGCACAGATTGGTGTATGAGTTTGGCAGGGTATGTAAAAGAAGGAAATTAAAAGTGAACATAGGAAAGAGTAAGGTGATGAGGATAAAAAATTTAGGTAATGAAAGATTGGATATCAGATTGGAGGGAGGATTGAGGAAGTGAATATATTCAGATATTTGGGAGTGGACCTGTCAGCAGATGGGTCTATGAAAGACGAGGAGAATCATAGAACTGATGAGGTGAAAAAGGTGAGTGGTGCACTGAGGAGTCTGCGGAAACGAAGAACGTTATCCATGGAAGCAAAGAGGGGAATGTATGAGAGTGTAGTTATACCAATGCTCTTAAATGGGTGTGAAGCATGTGCGGTGAATGTTGCAACAAGGAGAAGGCTGGAGGCAGTGAAGATGTCATGTCTGAAGGCAATGTGCAGTGTGAATATAATGCAGAGAATCTGTAGTTTGGAAATTAGGAGGATGTGCAGGGTTACTAAAAGTGTTATCCAGATGGCTGAGGAGGGGTTGTTGAGGTGGTTCGGACACTTAGAGAGGATGGAACAAAATAGAATACAGTGGACCCCCGCCTAACGAGCACCCCGGAAATCGTACAATTATGTAAGTATAATATTGTAAGTGCTTGTGGAAGTGTATTTTTGGGGGTCTGAAATAGACTAACATACGTGACATTATTTCTTAAGGAAGTAAATTCGTTTGGTAATGGCACTTGAGCAGGCTTCTGGAATGAAAATTGCTCGTTAGGCGGGGGTCCACTGTACTTGGAGAGCGTATAAATCAGTAGTGGAAGGAAGGCTGGGTAAGAGTTGGCCTAGGTAAGATTGGAGGGAGGGGGTAAAGGAAGTTTTATGTGCGAGGGGCTTGAACTTTCAGCAAGCATGCGTGAGCGTGTTAGATAGAAGCGAGTGGAAATAAATGGTTTTTATGACTTGACATACTGTTGGAGCATGAGCAAGGTAATATTTATGAAGGGATTCAGGGAAACTGGCAGGCCAGACTTGAGTCCTGGAGGTGGGAAATATAGTGCCTGCACTGTACTTCCCACCTCCAGAATGTGGTGATAAGTTGCAGTTTTATAACTGTAGTGTAGGTGTGCCATTGGTAAGGCAGTGATGCAGTGAATGATGACGAAAGTGTTTCTTCTTTTTTGGGTCACCCTGCCTTGGTGGGAAACAGCTAGTGTGTTAATAAAAAAAAAAAAAAAAGTAAAAAAATGTAGTATCTGCAAAGTCTCAAAATGAAGCCCCCATTTTTTACATGTTATAATGGGTTCAGACAGGAAAACATCTATCACAAAGTGAAGGAGACCTGTACCATAAAAAAGAGGCATTACTGTATCTGGTGTTTTTGAAAATCCAGCACCCCACCTTCTTCTCAGTTAAGGTGCCTTATAACTGATGATCCATTGTACTACATATAATCAAACCTCTTAAGGTTAATATACTATAGACACAGTCTTCTGCATTACTGGAGTTTTCAGCATAGCCTTTCTTCTCCTCTATCTAATACAGGTTGGCCATCACTAATCTGGCAATCAGTAATCTGGCACTAATTTCAGCTTGCATAATTTCAAATTTCCAGGGTCACAACACCAACCTGCGGCTACTGTTTGGTGGTGTTCTTGCTACATAAGTCATTCCAATTTCTTTTTCTCCATTTATTGTTATAACCTGCTCACTTTTAGTCCTAGCCATGGTTCCAACGAATAAAAGAAATACTTCTCGTTTTGTAAAGCACATACACCGTACATTGTCCATAAAAGATAAGGTGGCTTTGAAGCCATTGTCGGTCGCCATGAGCTCAGCTCACTCAGATAAGCTGTGACTGGTAAATTTGGGCCTACATATGAGATAATAGGTCTGTGTGGAAAGTGTGCACTATATAAAAAAATCCTGCAGTACGGAGTGCATAATAAGAAAAAACGGCGACCGTGCCTTTGGTGCAAAACAGCGACTTTGATGTGTATTTCTGTATGGTTTGTATGGTTGTATTCTTGTTTTTTTTGGCCTCATTCGATAGAATAGATGTATTACAGAAATAGATATAATTTTGATTGGTTTCACACCGGAAAATACTTTAAAATAGAGCTCAAAGTAGCGGAAAAGTTCGATTTTTGCTGATGTTCAAGGGTAAAACAAATGACGTCACCATCCAATAAGTGTCCAACTGGTCGGTCTAATACGCAGTCACAAATGGGTTGACATTATTTATACAATTATTACAATAATGCAGTAGTCTGCATAACAGTAAATCTTCTATTTTTTGTGTGAATAAAAATTCAAAATGGAAAGCAAGCGTAATATAAGAGGGGCCTGGAGACGTGACTAATGTTAGTTTATCATCTTTATTATGCACCCCATACCCATCCTGTGGGCAGTAGTCAAAAGATTACAGAGGTACATAATGGGTCCAAGGACTGGACCCCAAAATTATGATAGCTGAACTAGTTACAAAGGTAATGAACTCCAGGTAGATCTGGTCACAATCATGGCAAGTTACAAAGGTAATGAACCATCTACACTCCTATACATGGTTACAATCATGAACAAATTACAAAGTAATGCATGACTAATGAACAGAGAAAATGTTATTTTAGTGCTAGGAATGTCTGCACTGTTTATTCTGGACCCTATTTTGAAATTGGCATCTACTGAAATTTGTGTGAAATTGGCCAAATTACCAACTTCTGGCCACTTTATTGGGTAGTTGAAATAGGTAAATGGGCAGTTTCTTGTACTCAATCGACAGATAGAAGGAATACTAGCAAAACAGATATGAGTTTGGTACACTGGAACAATGGAATGGGCTAAAAATAGAGCATAAAGTGGTGGAAATCACTGATGCATAAATATCACCGTTGGGTTAAGTGTATTCTAACTTAACCACTCTGTAATCCGGCAAAATCACTAATCCGGCACCCTACAGGTCCCGATGATGCCGGATTAGTGATGGCCATCCTGTATATCATTGAATGTCTGTGTGTGTGTGTCATATCAAGTGTCAGAAAATTGCGAAGAGGGATAAAAAAAAAAAAGTTCAGTAAATAAAAGAAACAGGAGTTTATGCATACAGTGGAACCCCAGTTTTCGTGATTTTTTCGTTCTAGAATGCTGTTCAAGTGCCGTTACCAAACGAATTTATTCCAATAAGGAATAATGAATAATGTAAATTAGATTAGTCCTTTTAGACCCTCAAAAATACACTTACAAAAGCACTTACAAAAATACACTTACATAATTGCTCAAGTTTGGAGCATCACAAAAACCGGGGGTCCACTGTATAAACATTACTTAAGTAAAACACTGCACAGTACATACAAAACAGACTGACTGAAAAACTAAATTTTTCTGTTTATAAATTGAAATGTGTACTGTACAACATATTTAGTCTTTAAATAGTTAACAATGGAGCATCAGGCAGGAGATGCTGTCTTTGCAGAGGCACTCAGATACGACAGCTGAGAATAAGTCCCTCCCAACTGTCACTATCCCAGACCCCTCCTTTAAAGTGCAGGCATTGTAATTCCCAATTCCAGGACTCAAGTCCAACTAAATCAATTAACTGGTTACCCTGAATCCCTTCACAAAATATTACCCTGCTCACACTCCAACAGCTCGTCAGGTCCCAAAAACCATGCGTCTCCATTCACTCCTATCTAACATGCTCACACATGCTTTGCTGGAAGTCCAAGCCCCTTGCCTACAAAACCTCCTTTACTCCCTCCCTCCAACCTTTTTGAGGACGACCCCTACCCGCCGTCCTTTCCCTACAGATTTATACGCTCTCCAAGTCATTCTACTTTGATCCATTCTCTCTAAATGACCAAACCACCTCAACAACCCCTCTGACAAATACTCCCCACTGGGTTTATTTTACACTTCCTCCCATATCTCTCACTCCAGTACATATGTTGTTATGGACGTGTGCAGATTTGGGACCAGGCCCAATGAGTACATGTTCAAGACTTGAAGGCATTCCCAGTAATTTAGGTGTTTTACTGGCTCAATGTGAGCCATAAACGATCTCTGCATTTGTTCCAGCTCTGATATTTCTCCTGCTTTGAACGAGGCCGTCAGCACTGAGCAATATTCTAAGTGAGTGTCACCATAGGCATTATTTCCCTTGTTTTGAAAGTTCTCAATACCCACCCCGTCATCTTCCTGGCTGTCGAGATCTTTGTCTTATTATGGTCTTTAAAAGAAAGGTCAGCAGACATAATTATTCCTAGGTCTTTTACGTGTTCCTTTCGTTCTATTTGGTGACCCTCTTGAGTTTTGTATGTAGTGTTCCTTTTGAGTTCTTCATTCTTTCCATACCTAAGCAGCTGGAACTTATCACCATTGAACGTCATGTTGTTCTCCACTGCCCACTGGAAAACCCCGCTTATGTCTTTCTGTAATTTTTCAGTGTCCTCTACCGTAGTGACTTTCCATGTTTATTTTAGTGTCATCTGGAAATGATGATACAAAAGTGTGCCAGGTGTTTTTATCTATGTCTGCTATGAAGATGAGAAACAGCAGAGGTGCCAGATCTTGTCCTGTTCATTACTACTTTTTGTGTTCTGTGTGTTAGGAACCCGAAAATCCATCTGCCTATCTTCTCCATAATGCCCATAGCCTTCATTTTGTGTGCTATCACTCCATGATTGCATTTATCAAGCGCCTTTGCAAAATCTGTGTAAATCACATCTGCGTTTTGGTCGTCTTCCAATGCCTTCGTAATTCTGTCATAATGGTTCAGCAGCTGTGACAGGCATGATCGTCCTGCTTTAAAACCATGCTGGTTCCGGTTATGCTGGTCCATGAACTTTGTAATCTGCCGTCTCATCACACTTTCGAAGATTTTTATGATGTGAGAAGTTAGGGCTACTGGTTTGTAGTTTTTAGCTAGTGCTCTACTACCTCTAAGTGAAACAAACCAGAAGCGGGTAGGAGAGTTTCCGTGGGAAGAAGTGATTGGTGGAATGATGAGGTAAAGGGTGCGATAAGAGAGAAAAGGTCACTTATGAGAGGTTTTTACAAAGCGAAAGTGATATAAAAAGGGCGGAGTATATGGAGAGTAAAAGAAAGGTGAAGAGAGTGCAAAAGGAGAGCAATATCAACAAATTTTGTTAAGAAACAATTTTGGGGCGAGATAAAAAGGTTAAGAAAGCCTAGGGAACAAATGGATTTGTCAGTTAAAAACAAAGTAGGGGAGTTAGTAGATGGGGAGCTGGAGGTATTGGGTAGATGGTGGGAATATTTTGAGGAACTTTTAAATGTTGATGAAGAAAGGGAAGCAGTAATTTCATGCACTGGCCAAAGAGGTACAGCATCTTTCAGGAGTGAAGAAGAGCAGGATGTGAGTGTGGGGAAGGTGCGTGAGGCATTACGTAGAATGAAAGGGGGTAAAGCAGCTGGATCTGATGGGATCTTGACAGAAATGTTAAAAGCAGGAGGGGATATAGTGTTCGAGTGGTTGGTATTTTTGTTTAATAAATGTATGAAAGGGGAAGGTACCTAGGTATTGGCAGAGAGGGTGTATAGTTCCTTTATATAAAGTGAAGGGGGACAAGAGAGATTGTAAAAATTATAGGGGAATAAGTTTACTGAGTAGACCAGGTAAAGTGTATGGTAGTGTTATTATTGTAAGAATTAGAGGTAAGACAGAGAGCAGGATTGCAGATGAACAAGGAGGATTTAGAATGAGTAGGGGATGTGTAGATCAAGTGTTTAGATTGAAGCATATATGTGAACAGTATTCAGATAAAGGTAGGAAAGTTTTTATTGCATTTATGGATTTAGAAAAGGCAAACGATTTAGATAAAGAAAAACTGGATATTACATTGGAGGGAGGGAGTATGGAAGAAGTGAATGTTTTCAGATATTTGGGAGTTGACTTGTCAGTGGATGGGTTTATGAAGGATGAGGTTAACTATAGAACTGATGAAGAACAAAAAGATGAGTGGTGCATTGAGGTATCTGTAGAGACAAAAAATGTTATCCATGGAGGCAAAGAAGGGAATGAATGAGAGTATAGTGGTACCAACACTCTTATATGGGTGTGAAGCATTGGTTTTTAAATGCTGCAGTGAGGAGGAGGCTGGAGGCAGTGGAGATGTCGTGTCTAAGGGCAATGTGTGGTGTAAATATTATGCAGAGAATTCGTAGTGTGGAAATTAGGAGGAAATGTAGAGTTACTAAAAGTATTAGTCAGAGGGCTGAAGAGGGGTTGTTGAGGTGGTTTGGTCATTTAGAGAGAATGGAGAGCGTATAAATCTGTAGGGAAAGGAAGGCAGGATAGAGGTTATCCTCGAAAGGGTTGGAGGGAGGGAGGTAAAGGAGGTTCTGTGGGTGAGAGGCTTGGACTTCCAGCAAATGTGCGTGAGTGTGGTAGATAGGAGTGAATGGAGACGAATAGTTTTTGGGACCTGACGAGCTGTTGGAATGTGAGCAGGGTAATATTTTGTGAAGGGATTCAGGGAAACCGTTTAGCCGGACTGGAGTCCTGGAAATGGGAAGTACAATGCCTGTACTTTAAAAGAGGGGCTTGGGATATTGGCAGTTTAGAGGGACATCTTAACTGCCGTATCTGAGGGCCTCTGCAAAGACAGTGATTATGTATGAGTGATGGTGAAAGTGTTGAATGATGATGAAAGTTCTTTCTTTCTTTTTGGGTCACCCTGCCTCGGTGGGAAATGGCCGTGTTAAAAAAAATAATTAAAATAATGAACATAAAACCTTTAACTATCACCTGCTGCTACTCTCAAATATACTGAACACACCTCTTGCTTCTTTCATAACAACAGACCCCAAAGGGACCACTTTATTACTGTTTGTGAAATCTTTGTATACATACCTGCTGGGGTGGACTGTGGCCTAAAGTTGCTAAGCAAAAGCTGAAGAATCACATGAATAACAGTGAAGGCTATGTTGAATATTCCTGTGTAAAGAAAGGTTTTTGGTCCACCCACTGTGAAGAACAATGAACCTCCTATAAACCCACCAGTAGCAACACCTGGAAAAAAAAATCAAGAAAACTAAGAAACTAAGTATTGTACCATATCATTTATAAAAAAAAATAATGTAACATGTCAAAACTAAGTAAAGATAAATCTAATTATCAGCACACAAGTTTAATAAACAATGGCACAAATGAAGTCACAAACAAGCAATAAACAGAAGCTAAGACAAAGAGTGTATATTTCGACCTCATAGTGAGACCTTATTCAGAAAACAAAACACGCATCAAAAATGAAGCAAATATACAGCCAAGTCACATGTGACCTGGATGGTTCATGTGACCCACATTCACATTTATCAGTAAGCCTTATCTCTTTTATACTATTTAGTTTGTTGCAGAGGGCCTCAGTGAGAGGCTGAAAAACAAGTACTCAGCTTCTGTTTTTTCTCCATGCTGGTTTATATGTACCATGATAAATAACATTAAGAGTAAAACACCAAATGTAGAGCAGGGACCAAACTTTATTTAACATTTTCAACAACAACATAGTAGTGCCACAAGAGATTTATATTGAGCCAGCCAGTGATGTACTGGAGGTATACAACTAAAGCACCAGCCACCAATGTATTGGTGGGGTATAACTAAAGCACCAGCCAGTGTATTGGTGGAATACGTATAACTAAAGCACCAGCCAGCAATGTATTGGTAGGGTATAACTAAAGCACCACCAGCCAGCAGTGTATTAGTGGTTTATATATCACCACCAGCCACCAGGGTACTGGTGATACTGTATATAACTATAGTACCAGTCAGATGTGTACTGGTACTACCGATACTCAATTTTAGACCGATCCCACTGATACTGATACTCTGGCACATCACTAGTATGCCACTACATCATCAGTATGCCACTACAACACTAGTGGCATACTGATGGTATATAGCAACACACTCAGCATTACATAGTATACAATATACACGGTGTATTCATTACTCTATCTTTGCCTCTTTTTCTCTAACAAAATGTCCACAGTAAGAGAGGTAGTGCAATGCTAACACCTGTCAGAGCCATAATGATACTGTCACTGAATACTTCAGCCAAACAATTTTTAATATTACAAATCTCTCTTAATTTTGAAGGTCTTTTTCTGACCTTAGATGATGACATATTGAGAGTTCTGTATTTAGATTCAATAAATGCTTTAAAGGGTTTTACTATAAAATTTCCCTTCTATATGTTATTCTAAATATATTTTCGGAGTTCAAAAATAAAAGCCAGTAAGAAATAAGATTTGTTCTCACACCACAAGCAAAGTAAAAATTTACAAAATTTTCAATCAGTTTCGTATTTAAAATTTAAATTTTTTTTGCCTCTAATCATAAGACCATCCAAAAACGGGAATCTTATATCTATATAAACCGAATACTATTTTCAATAGCATTCATCTATTACTAGTACTAAAAATTCATTTACATAAGGATACCTGTCTGTACCTCCAGGTATCATAGGCTGTAATTTCTAGAGTACAAAGCACTAAAGGGTATACAACTGGCATCCCTCTCCTGCATTTGGTACTTATCTCCCATGTTGTCCACACTTTACTTTGGAACTAAAAAAACAATAAAACCTTACCAATGCCTTCAAATGCTGCACCTACAATACCCTGCATTGTTGCTTCTGTCCCACTCGGTGCAACATGACTGGCATATGATGTCATAGTGGCATAAAATATTCCAAACGTAAATCCATTGAGAAGTTCTATTGGCAGAAACACCCAGGGGTTCATGACTGTGTAGTAAAGAATGTAACGGATGCCAAAAACTCCAATGACGAGGGACATGGCATGGACATGCCCCAACTTCTTGATAAACCAGCCAGATAGGAAGAAAAAAGGCAACTCTCCTCCAAAGCACTGGACACCCATTATAAGTCCCTGTAGTAACTTCAGAGCCCCAAAGTGGCAGTCCCATCCAAATGCTATATCCTCAACCAACATGAGCTGCCAAAGAAAAGCTAATGTTATTTATATACACAAACTTCCATTCTACTGTTTCCCACCTAATCAAGGTGACCCAAAGATAAAAACATTTACAATAACTTACTCTCCAGGTGCCTTTCCTGATGTGTACAGACTTTGTGATCCAATGTTGACCTATGAACTGCAATACCTATATCATATTTGCTCTACTTTCTGATTGCAAGTACCAAGTCCCTTTATAGATTAACTCTCCATGCTAAACACAGGCTTGTCCAACATGTTAACATGTGCTGAATGCCAAAGTTTACTCAACTCTCTGGGTAGTTACTGAGAGGGGTTTTCTGTATTAGTGGCTTACGAAAAAGTTAGACAATGGCAGTTTTCCGGTGAAAAGGGAAAACTCCTTGGGACCAAGTTAGACTGAAAAAAAAAATACAAGAGACTTTGAATGCCATTGGATGTAAGCAGGGCTGAATTAACCCTTTCGGGGTCGACAGGCCTTCTCGGAAACCTGTTCCCAGGGTCGAAAAATATTCGGGAAAAAAAATTATTTTATCTTATGAAATGATAGTTTTTTTTTTCTAAATCTAAATGGCTAAACAAAAAATTTTTGCGATCAATACTTACGGAGATATGGAAGCTTCAAGTTGACCAAAATTAAACCCCTGAGAGCAACATCGGTGACTTCTGGTTGGCCGGTAATCGTTTTTTTTTTTCCTTGAAGTTGTTTTCTTATCGATTTTAATTTTTTTTTTCAAATAACTTTTATGGCCTGTGAGACCAATATAAGTGCTGTTTTTCAAATATTCACTCGATAATTCTTACACAATATTGACATAAAGTTTGTTATCACTATTTTGTTTACACAATTTATTTACAAATATTTACAATAACAAATATTATTTATTTCTATTTTTCAATCATATACATGTATTTTTTTTTTTTTTTTCAACAAGTCGGCCGTCTCCCACCGAGGCAGGGTGACCCAAAAAGAAAGAAAATCCCCAAAAAGAAAAAACTTTCATCATCATTCAACACTTTCACCACACTCATACATAATCACTGTCTTTGCAGAGGAGCTCAGATACGACAGCTGAGAAAAGTCCCTCCCAGCTGTCACTATCTCAGACCCCTCCTTTAAAGTGCAGGCATTGTACTTCCCATTTCCAGGACTCAAGTCCAACTAAATCAATTAACTGGTTTCCCTGAATCCCTTCACACAATGTTACCCTGCTCACACTCCAACAGATCGTCATGTCCCAAAAACCATTCGTCTCCATTCACTCCTATCTAACACGCTCACACATGCTTGCTGGAAGTCCAAGCCCCTCGCCCACAAAACCTCCTTTACCCCTTCCCTCCAACCTTTTCTAGGACGACCCCTACCCCGCCTTCCTTCCCTACAGATTTATACGCTCTCCAAGTCATTCTACTTTGATCCATTCTCTCTAAATGACCAAACCACCTCAACAACCCCTCTTCAGCCCTCTGACAAATACTTTTAGTAACTCCACACCTTCTCCTAATTTCCACATTCCGAATTTTCTGCATAATATTTACACCACACATTGCCCTTAGACAGGACATCTCCACTGCCTCCAGCCTCCTCTTCGCTGCAGCATTTGCAACCCATGCTTCACACCCATATAAGAGTGTTGGTACCACTATACTTTCGTACATTCCCTTCTTTGCCTCCATGGATAACGTTTTTGTCTCCACAGATACCTCAATGCACCACTCACCTTTTTTCCTTCATCAATTCTATGGTTAACCTCATCCTTCATAAATCCATCCGCTGACACATCAACTCCCAAATATCTGAAAACATTTACTTCTTCCATAATCCCTCTCTCCAATGTGATATCCAATTTTTCTTTATTTAAATCGTTTGATACCCTCATCACCTTACTCTTATCTATGTTCACTTTCAACTTTCTACCTTTACACACTCTCCCAAACTCGTCCACTAACCTTTGCAACTTTTCTTTAGAATCTCCCATAAGCACAGTATCATCAGCAAAAGTAACTGTGTCAACTCCCATTTTGCATTTAATTCTCCAAAATTTAATCCCACCCTCTCCCCAACACCCTAGCATTTACTTCTTTACAACCCCATCTATAAATATATTAAACAACCATGGTGACATCACACATCCCTGTCTAAGACCTACTTTTACCGGGAAGTAATCTCCTCTCTCCTACACACCCTAACCTGAGCCTCACTATCCTCATAAAAACTCTTTACAGCCTTCAGTAACTTACTACCTATTCCATACACTTGCAACATTTGCCACATTGCTCCCCTATCCACTCTATCATATGCCTTTTCTAAATCCATAAATGCAATAAAAACTTCTCTACCTTTATCTAAATACTGTTCACATATATGCTTCACTGTAAACACTTGATCTACACATCCCCTACCCATTCTAAAGCCTCCTTGCTCATCTGCAATCCTACTCTCTGTCTTACCTCTAATTCTTTCAATAATAACCCTGCCATACACTTTACCTGGTATACTCAGTAAACTTATTCCCCTATAATTTTTACACTCTCTTTTATCCCCTTCCCTTTATATAAAGGAACTATACATGCTTGCTGCCAATCCCTAGGTACCTTCCCCTTTTCATACATTTATTAAACAAAAATACCAACCACTCCAGCACTATATCCCCCTGCTTTTAACATTTCTGTCATGATTCCGTCAATTCCAGCTGCTTTACCCCTTTCATTCTACGTAATGCCTCACGCACCTCCCCCACACTCACATCCTGCTCTTCTTCACTCCTAAACGATGTTGTACCTCCCTGGCCAGTACATGAAATTATCGCCTCCCTCTTTCATCAACATTTAAAAGTTCCTCAAAATATTCCCGCCATCTACCCAATACCTCCAGCTCCCCATCTACTAACTCCCTACTCTGTTTTTAACTGACAAATCCATTCGTTCCTAGGCTTTCTTACCTTGTTTATCTCACTCCAAAATTTTTCTTGTTTTCAGCAAAATTTCTTGACAGAGCCTCTCCCGTTCTTTCATCCGCTCTTCTTTTGCACTCTCTCACCACTCTCTTCACCTTTCTTTTACTTCCATATACTCTGCTCTTCTACTAACACTTCTGTTTTGTAAAACCTCTCATAAGCTACCTTTTTCTCTTTTATCACACCCTTTACTTCTTCATTCCACCACTCACTCCTCTTTCCTCCTGCACCCACCCTCCTATAACCACAAACTTCTGCCCCACATTCTAATACTGTATTTTTAAAACTATCCCAACTCTCTTCAACCCCCACTACTCCTACTTGCACTAGCCCACCTTTCTGCCAATAGTTGCTTATATCTCACCCTAACTTCCTCCTCCCTTAGTTTATACACTTTTACCTCTCTCTTACTTGCTGTTGCCATTTTCTTTTGTACCATCTACCTTTTACTCTAACTGTAGCTACAACCAAATAATGATCTGATATATCCGTTGCCCTCTATAAACATGTATATCCTGAAGCCTACTCATCAACCTTTATCCACCAATACATAATCCAACAAACTACTTTCCTTACGTGCTATATCATACCTTGTATATTTATTTATCCTCTTTTCATAAAATATGTATTACTTATTACCAAACCTCTTTCTACACATAGCTCAATTAATGGCTCCCATTTACATTTACCCTGGCACCCCAAATTTACCTACTACTCCATCCACAACATTTTTACCCACTTTAGCATTAAGATCCCCAACCACAATTACTCTCTCACTTGGTTGAAAACTCCCCACACACTCACTCAACATTTCCCAAAATCTCTCTCTCCTCTACACTTCTCTCTTCTCCAGGTGCATAAACACTTACTATAACCCACTTTTCACATCCAACCTTTATTTTACTCCACATAATCCTTGAATTTATACATTTATATTCCTTCTTTACCTGCCATAACTGATTATTCAACATTATTGCCACTCCTTCTTTAGCTCTAACTCTATTTGAAACCCCTGATCTAATCCCATTTATTTCTCCCCACTGAAACTCTCCTACCCCTTCAGCTTTGTCTCACTTAAAGCCAGGACATCCAGCTTCTTTTCATTCATAACATCTACAATCATCTCTTTCTTATCATTCGCACAACATCCACGCACATTCAAACATCCCACTTTGACGATTTTCTTCTTCTTTTTAGTAAGCTATACAGGAAAAGGGGTTACTAGCCCATTGTTCCCGGCATTTTAGTTGACTTTTACAACACGCATGGCTTACGGAGGAAAGATTCTTATTCCACTTCCCCATGGATATGAAAGGGAAAAGCAATAAGAACAAGAACTATTAAGATAAAATCAAAGAAAACTCAGATGAGTGTGTATACAATAAACGTGTACATGTTTGCGTAGTGTGACCTAAGTGTAAGTAGAAGTAGCAAGACGTACCTGAAATCTTGCATGTTTATGAGACAGAAAAAAGACACCAGCAATCCTACCATCATGTAAAACAGTTTCAGGTTTCTGTTTCACAGTCACCTGGCAGGATGGTAGTACCTCCCTGAGTGGTTGCTGTCTACCAACCTACTACCTATAAATATACATGTATATAGATATATAAAGTCAATGGACATGTTTCTAGAAGTTCTGCAGCCTGTGGAAGTCTCTGAAACATGGTTCCATGCATAGTGGTGTTTCACATTCTACACACATATAACGAGTGTCTTTGCGTTGCTGTGGGCGTCTTTTTGTATGTGCACAGACATAACACCTCAGATGAGAGGGTAGTTGTTGGTAATTTCGTGGACGGTTTTCTATTGCAGGCGGTGTTCCTTGGTCCTTGGTGATTATTTGCCTGATGACAGACAAACAAAATTTGCCATATGGTGTTTTGTTTGTGGTCTTCAACTTATAAACATTATAAGCATTGAGCATGGAAATGTCCAGAATGTGAAAAAAGAGTTTTATGTACCACTTATAACTCTTTCTAACACAATCAGCAAACCCAATCTGCATGTCACATTTGTCCACTGAACGCATATTGAGAGTGTAGTCCATCACAGCTGCAGGTTTTAGAATGGGTTCATCGGTCTCTCTATTCACCCTGCCACTGTCTGCCATTTCATTAGGGTGAACTGATGACAACAGTGTGACATCTCGTTTGTCATGCCACAGAAATGCCATATCATTGGCAGCAAACGCCTGCACCTCACCTCTACGAGTGCCTGCATCGAACCTAGGCATATGCTTACGATTTGCACGAACTGTTCCGCACACATCTGTTATGTTCACTCGCAAAAAATCACTGAAGGTGGGGCTTGTGTACCAGTTATCAGTATATAATATATGCCCCTTGCCAAGATATGGTTCCATCATTGTTCTAACCACATCACCAGAGATACCCAGTAACTTCCTGGTATCTTTCAATGTATTACTTCCAGTGTACACAATACAGTGGTACCCCGACTTACGATATTTTTTCATTCCAGAATGCTGTTCAAGTGCCATTACCAAACGAATTTATCTCCATAAGAAATGATGTAAAATAGACTAGTCCTTTTAGACCCCCAAAATTACACTTACAAAAACGTTTAAAAAAATAAACTTACATATGTAAAAGGGTGTGTTTGGGGACCATCGTAAGTCGGGGTACCACTGTATTATCCAATACAAGACCACTGTAGTAATCACAAAGCACAAACAACTTTATACCAAAGCGTTTCCTTTTGCTTGGTATATACTGCTTGAATGACAGTCTACCTTTGAACAGAATCAAAGACTCATCAATAACAAGCTTCCTGAAGGGATAAAAATACATATTGAATTTCTCTTTCAGATACAGAAACACATTCCTAATCTTATATAACTTGTCGGGTCTGTCAGGCCTGGTTTTGTCTGAAAAATGTAACATGTGTAACAGTAGCAAAAATCGATTCACTGGAATAATATCACTGAAAGCTGGTGTTGCAATCAATCGGTCTGTTGACCAGTATGAGTTGATACTGTGCTTATACACATGTGGCATAAGCATTATTGTGGCAAAGAAAAGATACATCTCTGCCACAGTTGTCTCCTTCCACTGGTGTAGACGTGATCTTGGTGAAAGAATCATGTTTGCCATTGTGTAATCAAAGTATCTGTTGCTTGTTCTGATAATAATGTCCATCAGGGGTTCATCAAAGAATAACTGGAAACATTCCAGTTCAGTGGCATTGTTCCCATGTGGACAAGATGGGCGTATTCCACTGTGACTGTCATCAAACTGATGGGGATTGGAAATAAAATTCGCAGCTTCCTGCCAATCCCAGGTGCAGTCTGCTGGTGGGTACTGGATATTTACAGGTAGTCGTGGAAGTGGAGGTTGTGGTTGTGGGGGTTAGTGGGTGGGTGAGGGTTGGCTTTATTGTAGCTGAGCTGACTCAGCGGCGTCGGTGCCAGCATGGTCTACTGCTGGTGCCTCACGCCCGGCACCACCACCACCACCAGTTGCATGCACATTTCTCATGCCAATTGCAACACTATCATCTTCATTTTCACTATCACTTCCTGTTGCACGCCCACGGGAGATGTACTCCTAACCCTTGGAAGAGCATATGGCACACTACCAGAGCGCATATACCGTCGTATATACTGACGCTTCACTGGTGAATATTCCCCTTCCCTCGCACTACTGGAACTATTTCGAAGGGCTTGGAGTTCGTAGTCACTATCACTATCATCACCATTGCTCACATCTGAGTCTGGGATATGAGTAAATAGGAGTTTCCGCCTTTGTTCTAGTACAACTGGACGTGAAGAAGACGCCACAGCACCAGAGGTGGACAGCTGTGGATCATCTGGGTTTTCCTCACTTATACCGGTATTATGGTCACTAGTTTCGGTCACAACCGCCTCAAAACCTTGAAAGTCACCTTCACTGACACCCCATCACTGTTAGAACTGTCACTGGGGAATAATAATGTCCCAATTCGCCGAGGAGTAAGGTGTTTCTTGCTGCGAGACAAGGTGTACTGAAATGATGTTCCCACAATGCACCACTGGGTGCCTGATTTTTTTCCTACTGCGCACACTGACCGCGCAGACCCATTCTCTCATCCCTAGGCCTACCAGCTGTTTCCCGCTTAATTTGAAGCCACTAGAATTTACGCGTACTAGTACGGCACCAACCCCTGCTCGTAAAACGTACTAGTACGGCACCAACCCTGAAAGGGTTAAGGCATGGGCTTTAGAGGCTGAAGCCCAGGGTCCTCCGCCAGCTGGAGGGCCTCCAGAGATTAAGTGAAAAGTGTTCACAATTACACTAAGTTCATAATTTTTTTTTTGAATGACCCAGCCATATCCCACCAAGATTGGGTGGTTTATAATTACAGTATGTTATTATGCAAAGCAAATGTTTGAACTTTAATTGTGGATAGACTTGTAGGTTTAGAGGATAGTTTTAGATCCTCTCTATGAAGATATCAGTGTGTCACTATGTCTGATATCA
>WNWK01011578.1:0-63872 GCA_009830355.1 Cherax destructor
CAGTCTTGTGTTTACAACCTCTGGGATAACCTCCTCACTCATCCCAGCTCAGTCTTGTGTTTACAACCTCTGGGATAACCTCCCTCACTCATCCCAGCTCAGTCTTGTGTTTACAACCTCTGGGATAACCTCCCTCACTCATCCCAGCTCAGTCTTGTGTTTACAACCTCTGGGATAACCTCCCTCACTCTACCCAGCTCAGTCTTGTGTTTACAACCTCTGGGATAACCTCCCTCACTCATCCCAGCTCAGTCTTGTGTTTACAACCTCTGGGATAACCTCCCTCACTCATCCCAGCTCAGTCTTGTGTTTACAACCTCTGGTATAACCTCCCTCACTCATCCCAGCTCAGTTTTGGGTTTACAACCTCTGGGATAACCTCCCTCACTCATCCCATCTCAGTCTTGTGTTTACAACTCTGGGATAACCTCCCTCACTCATCCCAGCTCAGTTTTGTGTTTACAACCTCTGGGATAACCTCCCTCACTCATCCCAGCTCAGTCTTGTGTTTACAACCTCTGGGATAACCTCCCTCACTCATCCCACCTCAGTCTTGTGTTTACAACCTCTGGGATAACCTCCCTCACTCATCCCAGCTCAGTCTTGTGTATACAACCTCTGGGATAACCTCCCTCACTCATCCCAGCTCAGTCTTGTGTTTACAACCTCTGGGATAACCTCCCTCACTCATCCCAGCTCAGTCTTGTGTATACAACCTCTGGGATGACCTCCCTCACTCACCCAGCTCAGTCTTTGTTTTACAACCTCTGGGATAACCTCCTCACTCATCCCAGCTAAGTCTTGTGTATAAACCTTGGCTCATTGTTACTCTGGGAAATTCCTCACTCATCCCACAGTCTGTGTAGCTTGGGAAGACTCTCACTCTACCCACACTTTATTGACACTTTTTCTTTCTCATCCTCGGGGAAATTCAATTTCATAAAAGGATTAAATTGTCAGGAGCTAAAGGCTCTTGTTCTGAAGAAGAAAATGTCAGCAATACTCTTTAAGTTGTGAGGTGGTGGGAAGTAGTTGACTCAGCTGTAAAGTGTACTCCAACAAGCAAACATTTATTTTTACAATAGTTTATCCTTTTCAAATTATCATTTTCTTATTTAGTTAAGGGAAAATTTGGTAAAATTACACTGCAACCCCCAGGCTATTTTACTTAAAGCAGATACTACAGTACCGCTTCCACGTCCTGGACTATGTGCAAGATGACAAGCTGACAGTAGTCATAGCCAGTGTGACTATGATAGTCCTAGTATTGTGTAGTTGAACCAAGATACAGTGAGAGCAGCGGCTGCTCACCCTGAAAGTCAAATGAACTAGAAAGCAGACGCCTGGACGGTCCCATGGTGGGGTCCAGGAGCTGCCCGTGGCTGAGCTGGACAACCAAGGACTGGTTTAGCTTTAGTTGTGCTGTAATCTGACTACCGCCCACAGGATGGGTATGGGGTGCATAATAAAGACATGAAACTAACTTATTGTGCCCCCTCATGTGCGTCTTCTGAGCTGTGGTACAAGATTACAGAAGTCACAATGGGTCTTCATCAGACCACACTGGGCATATTTATATAACAAGACAATATTGTTATACAATCTCAAAAAACTAAGTGCCTTATTACCAATAAAAAATCATTATTGGATTGCAGTCTCATTAAAAATGGCTTCATTCATATAGTTAACGCAAAATGTGGTTACACTCTCAAGATTTCAGATATCATTAACAGTGAAGTGGTTTATTGGGTTTATCTGAAGTTGTTTATGAAAGATTGAATGTTTGGACACGAAGATATAATGCTGCAGTGTGTGGCCTGTCTCTGTCACACACTTTGCATTTAATGTCATTAGAATCTCCATACAAAGTGTACTGTCAGAGATACTTACAGCGTAGCACTGTTGGTGTATATTTCTCAGTTGATAGCTTCCTCAGTTCACACACTGAGGACCCAGGATCTTCCGCGGGCGCGAAGGCAAGGGAACAAGTGTATATATATATATATATATATATATATATATATATATATATATATATATATATATATATATATATATATATATATATACTATGTTCAGAAGCTGGGAGGGTTGTTGAGTGGTTTGACATGTAGAGAGAATGGAACGAGACAAGTGACTTGAAGTGTATAAACTGTGTGGAGAAGCGGGGTAGGGGTCGGCAGGAAGGTTGGAGGAGGGTAGGAGTTTGTGTGCGAGGCTTGACTTCCAGCAAGCATGTTGAGCTATTTGATAGAGTGAATAGGCATATGGTTTAATACTTGACGTGCTGTTGAGTGTGAGCAAAGTAACATTTATGAAGGATTCAGGAAGGCAGGCCGGACTTGAGTTCTGGAGATGGGAAGTACAGTGCCGGCACTCTGAGGAGGGTGTTAATGTTGCAGTTTTATAACTGTAGTGTAACACCCTTGAAGACAGTGATGGAGTGAATGATGATGAAAGTTTTCTTTTCGGGCCACACCTGCCGGGGAATCGCCGATGTGTTAATAAAAAAATATATATATATATATATATATATATATATATATATATAGATATATATATATATATATCCGAGAAAGGGAGGGACGGTAGCGTAAGATAAGATGAGATAAGATTTGTTCGGATTCTTAACCCGGGGTAGGGAGGGATAGCCACCCAGTCTAACCCAAGCAAGTCAGTGCGTCATCGAGGACTGCCTTATCTTATTTCTGTTGTGGTCCTTCAGTCTTTTTCCCCAGTGGTCAAAGAGACATTCGGGGATGTGCTGATAATCCTTTATTAAGATACAACATAGCGAATGCTCCTAGCTGCAAAGAAACAAAGTACACAAATTAGGATGCACACCTGACTAGATAAGCGCACATTGTACCTCCTAGTCCTAATATATCATTAATGTACACTGTACGGATGTAACTCTATAGTGGGTGTGCAGTGCCTTATGCTACATAACACGTAATTACTGACTTACATATTAGGAAGGTAATACGTGTTCGACGGCCCCGCACTCTGTTTGTTTACGACTCGAGTTTCACTGCCTCACCTACATGCGGCGCAAGGGTGCCGCCGGCCCGCCAACTTTGACTCACTCTATGCCACGTCACCTACATCCCACACCCAGGATGCCACCCACACCAGTCCACTAACACCCAGATACGTAGTTACTGCTAGGTGAACAAAGACAGCAGGTATAAGGATATATGCCCAAAGTTTCCACCCTTGCCGGAGATTGAACCACGGACACTCAGTGTGTGAGGCAAGTGCGTTGCCAGTAGTAGTAGTGGTGGTAGTAGTTATAGAAAGAGCACTGCATGAGAGTTACTGGTCCACGAGAGTAGAACCAAATACCAGTGGGACAGAATACACCTAGGCAGAGGACAGGAAAGGCAAAGAAAATATAGGAAAGGAGAGGAGGAGATAAAGATCAGGTCATCACGAGAGTTCTGATTTTTTAGCATGTGTTAACGTAATGATAAAGGAAGGAAGGCATCTATTGAGATAAAGCCAAGACTGATATTCATACTAGGAAAGTTGTATATAAGGGATACTTCAACAAGCCGGCGTCTGTGAAGGGTAGACATTTCTGGAACATGACCAGTTAATAAGGATATAATGCTTGAGGGTATGGACCTCTTTCTGTTCATGCACTTTGCATAGGTTCACCTGATCTAAGTTGGGACTTTCATGTTACCGTTTCTCTTTCCATAGGAAAATTTGGTACCTTTCTCGTTCCTGCTAAGATATGGGCAAGGACCCCAATGGAAATAAGTCGCTTTGACTTTTTTTAGGTTATCATACATAATTTACACTATGTATGACAATTGTACTTATATGTATCTTTGCCTAAATAAACTTATTTATTTTCCCCCCGGGCCCACAGGTAGCAGGGATCACTAAAACATCATCAGTGTTGCTGCCATCTACTCAAGATTCAAGACTTCAACAACCACAGGTTCGATGCAACAGGCCCTGCTATTCCTGTTTCTCAACTCTGCCCCACGAGAGCCGAGCTGCTGGGTTAAGTCCTGCCTCTTTCTCTACGACTGTAGACACTTTTCTCCAACGCTATTCTTCGTCTGTCCCGTCTTCCCCGCTCACGCCATTGAGAGTCTTGCCTAAACTCTCTTGTCTTGTCAGTGTTGCTGGTCCTGAATAACCCCAGTGTGGGTGTGGAGTGTGGATGTCTCGTTCTACTCTTGCCCTGAGCATCAATGACGAATTTCTTCTGTTCTCTTCCCCAGACGTTTGTCATTATTCTTCCCAGTCCGCTGAACAATTACTTCAGATGTCAAGAAATAACATTTTTATTCTTATTCTTATTATTTTATATACCAGCTCCTGTCTCGTCTCTGTGGAAGAGTTGCAGGCCTAGGGAAAGCCGGTTGTTAACTTAGTTAACAGCCGGGGGTCTCGGCAAGGAAAATCCATCTGGCATAATTAAGAACAGTTGTCGTTTTTTTTTATTTGTTGGGGAGAAACATTGGTTCCTTTCCAAGTCCCAACCAACTTTGGACACTGGAAATAAGTAAAGGACCCCAATGGAAATAAGTCACTTTTACTTTTTTGTGGGTTATCCTAGATAATTTACACATGTTACTATGTATGATAATTTGTGTAACTGTGTATGTGTGTACCTTTACCTTAATAAAATTATTTACTTATAGTTTCCATGACTCCCGGGAAGCAAGGTTCATTCCGGCTTCATCAGTGGTGGCCGTCAAAATCCCCAGCAGTGACAACAACTGCAGCTCATGTTGCTCCTGGTTTGTACCTGTGCATTCTTGCTGACTTCAGGGTGCCCCGTGGCCTGGTATTCTTGCTCGCTTCACACGGTGAGGGTCCAGGTTCGATTCCCGGCGAAGATAGAAACATTGGGCTTGTTTCTTTACACCGGTTCTCTATGTTCACCCATCAGTAAAATGGGTACCTGGGTGTTAGTGGACTGGTGTGGGTCGCATCCTGGGACAAAGCTGTCCTAATTTGCCTAAAATGCTCTGCATAACAAGGGGCTTTCTCTATGTCAGCTAGGCCTATATACCTTGTACATGTACTTGTAGTAAATAAAGATATTATTATTATTTAATACGCACACTTATTAGTCAACTTCCTTCCCTTTGGTCGAGGTTTCATTTCGTGGCACTGGAAGTCAGGACTCGATACGACGTACGCTGTCAGTGGCCCTATCAACCCCAACAACAAGAAGGAGCTGATGTTGCTCTGTGAAGGAAACCTTGCTAATAATACCTTCATTTATCCTACAGAAGAAATAATTTTCAGATCATTGTCTTGAGTAGCGAGGATGGGGGAGTTACAGGACCTCTATCAACATTTGGTCCGCGAAATGGAGAATTTTCTGTCACAGGTGTGTCCTATTTTGGTAGCCATATGAAAATTATATGATATATAAGTATAATTTGTATTCTGTATAATTTTCCATATTGCATATATTTTAGGCAGGATTTCACATGAGCAACTACTGAGACATAATTGCTGCTACGTTTCGCTCTCCAGGAGTTTTATCAAGCTAGTACACATGTTAAAGGAAACAGAGGATAAGATAAGATTAAGATTTGTTCGGATTCTTACCCCGGGGAAGGGAGGGTTAGTTACCCAGGATAACCCTAGAAAGTTAGTGTCATCGAGGACTGTCTGTCTTATTTCCATTGTGGTCCTTCAATTTTGTATCCCAGGATGCAACCCACACCAGTTGACTAACACACAGGTACCTACTTATTGCTAGGTGAACAGGGACAGCAGGTGTAAGGAAACATGCCCAATGTTTCCACCCAGCCGGGGATTGAACCATGGACAATCAGTGTGTGAGGTAAGAGCGTAGCCAACCGAACCACGAGATTATATTATATAGAGGTTATATAATAATGTAGACGTGATAAATGGTTTTGAAAACCGACAGCTTGAAGAATTGAGACACTTATGCAACATATGGGAATCTTTATTAAAGAAACGTTTCGCCACACAGTGGCTTCATCAGTCCAATACAAAACAGAAAGGTATAAGGAAAGGAGGAGTTTGAGTTAATCAGTCCCTCAGCCTGGAATCGATGTGTTCAGTCCATCACTCTTGTAGGAAGTACAGCATAGGGCCAGAGAAGTGGCTTATATACTGCAGTCAGGTGAGTCGAAGCAGGAGGAGGCGACCTCAAACTCCTCATCTCCTTATACCTTTCTGCTTTGTATTGGACTGATGAAGCCACTGAGTGGCAAAACGTTTCTTCAATAAAGATTCCCATATGTTGCATAAGTGTCTCAATTCTTCAAGGTGTTGGTTTTCAAAACCACTTTTTACATCTGTCAGACACTGCAACATCATGGGATCTTGATACAAAGAATTCTTCAACACTTGTCCAACCTTTGGACGAAGACCTACTTACACTAGTGGATGGTTCCACTGTGATCCCGCCTCCTCCTGCTTCGACTCGCCTGACTGCAGTATGTATATAAGAGTGATGGACTGAACACATCAATTTCAGGCTGAAGGACTGATTACCTCAAACTCCTCCTCTCCTTATACCTTTCTGCTTTGTATTGGACTGATGAAGCCACTTTGTGGCAAAACGTTTCTTCAATGAAGATTCCCATATGTTGCATAAGTATCTCAATTCTTCATAATAATGTAGACATTCCTGGCACTAAAACATTTCCTTTGTTCATTAATCACAACCCTAGGCCTCTCCTATATTACACTTGCCATCCATTTTGAAATTATCATCACAAAAGAATCAAAGAATTACTCAATTTCTTGGATAATAAAATATCAAATTCCACCCATTCTGTAATTTATAGAAGTCTATGTGATGGCTAGGTGAAGTCTAGGTGCTTTGGATAGGTTTTTGGGGTGAACATAACATTCCTATTTTCACCGTGTTGTTAAAACATTAGCTAAAATTTTCATTTATTCTAGGCACAAGCAGATGGTCAGGTAGAGAAGTACCAGCTGGAGGTGGTGGTATCATCTTGGCAAGCCAACACTCCGATGCCCTCTTACAGTGCTGCCTTACACAGTGCTCTTCTTAGTCTGCTACACATACTGCAGGTAAGTTGTTGGCCACCACCATCTGGCAAACCCTTTGGAATAGATTAAAATGTTGTCCTTGTTCATCCACATTTTAAAATATATTCACTACACAATAGACCAGGAAACCTATTTGTCAAAGAAAAATTCATATATTTATTATAGCTTTAAGTACTGGTATTTCGTATGCAGTATTAATAGTTTGTGTATATTTTTTATCTTCACTAATCTGCATATTTCTAATGTAATATTCAAATATTATAATTTGATAAAAACAGCAACTCAGTTTTAGGCTCATGCTAATGATACTTTTACTTATGCACAATGTCATATATTAGGTTTCATCATTGTTTTGCAGGAAATTATTGACTGCAGTGGGCCTCCAAGTGTAAAAATAATTAGCCAAGAAGGAAAATTATACACTCCACAGCTTCAGTCAAGTGACACAAATAGTTGTCACAGCAGACTGTATGAGAGTGAGGTCCACAATGACAACCATCTTCCCATAATACAAAATCGCCAACAAGTAGTTCCAATCGAAGAATACATTTTTAAAAACTTGCCAAATGAACATGTGCAGAATCCACTGGTAAATCGCTTATCACCCCAGCAACCCACCACCAAAGAAACAGAAGCTGCTAATGTACTTATGAATCTGTCGGGAAAAGCAGCCGATAGAGCGAATCACACAAGATTGGATCTAAGTCTTCCTCCTCATCACGAGCTGACCATTCCTGATGCAGGTAAAACGTCTTTATACTTATTGTCATCTAGTACACTAAACTCTAAATATGATGCAAGCATTATTAAGAGAGAGTATTCTCTTTGTGATGAAGTTCCTCAAATCAATGAGAAGGACTTGCTTCCTCTGGCAACTCAAGTAATATGTCAGATTTGTTTACGGCAGTGTGAAGACTTGGTAGAGCTTCATGAACATATTTTAGCCATGCACAATGTGGCTGAAACTGAAACACCACTGATGTCTTCCTACAAAAAAGTGAGGAATTATCCTGAAGATGATGATGATGATGATCTCAGACAACTTAGTGATAGTAAAAGGCAGAAACAAGACATTGGGAATGAAATTAAAGGTGGTTCAACTGATGATTCTACAATGCTAAATGTAAGTACTTCATCAGTAATACAGGAGTCTAAAATAAAGCAGCCCTCGGAAGAAAAGAAATTGAAGAGAAAACCAAAATTGAAGAAACTGGACAAAGCCAGTACTAGCTGGATCATTTGTGAGGAATCTGGTCACCCTAGTTGTTGCTTAGAAGAAGAAAGTGATCCAAACAAAAACAACATGAAAGAATGCGATAATACACTACAGACTGGAAACACTCCTGAGTCATCATTAGTCACATACAATTCCCATGAACATTTTCTCCGGGAAAATCTTATTACAGAAGTAAAGCAGCATTGTTGTTTTAATAAAAGTGAAGAATGGCTGAAACATCAAGAAGGTGAAAATATAACTGAGCTCACACCAGTAGGAAATGATGCTCTAGCAATAGCCATAGAGTCCTCACAGATTAGAGTTATTGAAGCAAAAGTCACCATCTTTGTGTGTCTCAACTGTAGCTCAGGCTATACTGACACTCAAGAATTTAAGGACCACATCTGTCACTTGAGCCGTCCATTTGTACAGAACTGTTCTGATGGGTCTGTGACCCTGGTGAGCGATACAAGTGAAGATCGTATCCAACTACCAGAAAATAATGTGTGGTATTTCCCAGAATTTTACATCAGACGACTGGCCGATGATAAGAGTGAAGTCAGAGAATTGCAGATCATCCACAGCTCTTCAGGAAGACAGCTGCAGCTGCATACAAACTATCAGCCAACATATCTCAGTGAGCAGCTCATTTCTTTTAGGTCAGTACTCAGTTTAAAGGGGGAGACTTCATTATGCTATATAAATTAAGGTATAGTACATTTGTTAATTAGGGTAGTGTATGAAAAACAATATTTTATTCAAATTCAAATTTTATTTCCTTGCAAGTTTACATTGAGATTATATAATTACAATAATGAGTTGCAGTGCAAAGAGAGCCACTATCATGCCATGGTATTATGGGCAGACTAAATTTAATGGCTTACAGACTACTTAATACTACTAGAGAAATTGATCATTGTTTAAGTTGTAAATCTGTTTTTATTTATAGCAGACAGCAAGTTTACTCAAATTAACAATCTGGGGATATAGGTACACTATGCAGTGGAACCCCGGTTTTTGTCCTTAATCCGTTCCAGAAGGTCAGTCGAAACCCGAAATGGACGTGTTTCTTATACAGTGGTACCTCGGTTAGCGATATTAATCTGTCACAGAGGGCGTATCTGTAACCGATTTTATCATTATCCGAATCAATTTACCCCATAAGAAACAATGAAAATAAAATTAATCCGTTCCAGACTTCCAAAAGTAGTAAAATAAAATATTTTTTAGAACTTTTTGACATTAAATAATACACAGTTTTATGAACAATAAAGAAATACATGTAAATATAGTACAATAACATGTCACTTACATTTATTGAAGAGTTGTTGATGTGTGGAAGACGGGAGGAGGGGAAAGGATGGAGTACGTAGTATGCTAGTGTTTGGAAGGGGAATCCCCTTCCATTAACACTGCAGGTACCAAGTTCTTTTCTGGGGTTACTGGCCTTTTTCTTTTAATGCCACTAGGACCAGGTTGAGAGTCACTGGACTCCTCTCTAACAAAAAATCTGTCCAGGGAGCTCTGTGTCTGGCGATTCTTTAAAACATCCCTGAAATGGGACACCACAGTGTCATTGTACAGGTTGCCAGCACGGCCTGCAACAGTATGGTTAGGGTGATATTCATCCATAAAGCCTTGCACCCTGCTCCACATTCCACAAATCTCCTTAATCACTGAAGAAGGCACCTTCTTCCATCTCTGTTCCACCTCCTCCTCCTCTGAACCTTTGTCCTGACCTGTGGTCTCTTGTTGCTGTTGCTGTTGAAGCTCTTGCAGATCTTCAGTGGTTAGCTCTACATTGTGCTCCTCCACCAACTCTTCCACAGCCTCACCACTCACCTCCAACCCCATGGACTTGCCCAGTTCCACAATTTCTTCCACAACAGGCTCAGGCTGAGGCTTAGCCACAGGCTCAGGGTTCTGAGGCTCAGCCCCAAAACCTTCAAAATCCCTCTCTAGGACACAGTCTGGCCACAATTTTCTCCAGGCAGAGTTCAAATTCCTGGTAGTCACTCCCTCCCAAGCCTTACCTATAAGGTTTACACAATGCAGGATATGGAAATGATTTTTCCAAAAGTCTCTGAGGGTTATATTCATGTCTGTGGTCACATCAAAGCACTTTTGAAACATTGCTTTGGTGTAAAGTTTTTTAAAGTTTGAAATGACCTGCTGGTCCATGGGCTGGAGGAGAGGAGTGGTATTAGGGGGCAAGAACTTCACTTTGATGAACTTAACGTCCTCCACAATTTTCTCTACCAAGTTTGGAGGATGACAAGGAGCATTGTCCATTATCAGGAGGCACTTAAGTGGCAAATTATTTTCCTCAAGATATTTCTTCACACTGGGGCCAAACACGCCATTGAACCAATCTAAGAAAATGTCCTTTGTGACCCATGCCTTTTTGTTAGACTTCCACATCACACACAAATTAGACTTGGTAATACCGCATCTGCCAAACACTCGGGGATTTTCAGAATGATACACCAGTAAAGGCTTCACTTTGCAATCACCACTGGCATTAGCACACATCATGAGAGTTAGCCTGTCTTTCATAGGCTTATGTCCTGGGAGTGCCTTTTCCTCCTGTGTAATGTAGGTCCTGTTTGGCATTTTCTTCCAAAACAGGCCTGTTTTGTCACAATTGAACACTTGTTGGGGTTGGAATTGTTCAGCCTCTATGTACCCCTGGAATTCCTGCACATATTTTTCAGCCGCACTTTTGTCACAACTGGCTGCGTCACCATGCCTCACAACACTATGTATGCCACTTCGATTCTTAAATCTCTGAAACCAGCCTCTGCTGGCTTTAAATTCACTCACTTCAGCACTCGTTGCAGGCATTTTCTTGACGAGATCATCATGCAACTGCCTTGCTTTTTCACATATTATTGCCTGCGAAACACTATCTCCTGCTAACTGTTTCTCGTTGATCCACACCAACAACAAATTTTCCACATCTTCCATCACTTGCGATCTCTGTTTTGTGATCACATATGCACCTTTCGCAACAACAGCTTCCTTGATTTTACGTGTATTTCCCTTGGCCACAATGGTAGCGATGGTAGAATAGGCTTTACCATACAGCCTGGCCAGCTCAGTGATACGCACTCCACTTTCATATTTTTCTATTATCTTCTTCTTCAGTTCTACTGTATTTCTGAGCCTCTTTAAAACAGGGCTGGCACTAGGAGCTTTCTTTGGACTCATGATAGCTTATTTAGCAGTTGCAAGCACTAAAAACAGTGGAATAATGACAATATACTGGTATGAATGCGTGGGTGGAGTGGGTGGTGGTCGCTCTCGCTTGTAAACAATAGCACACTGACGCTCCCTGGAGTGCCCGCACAGCTGGGCCACGCGGACGCGTTCGGGACAAATATCGTAAACCGAACGGATCATCGTAAACTGAGTCAATATTTTGATGTAAAAATGTATCGCTAACCGATTTTATCGGTATCTGACGCCATCGCTAACCGAGGTACCACTGTATAATTTTGAAGAAAATATCATAGATGGATTAATGAAAATGTCTATACAGTGGACCCCCGAGTTTCAGTCATAATTCATTCCAGAAGGCTGCTCAAGTGCCATTACCGAACGAATTTACTCCCTTAAGGAATAATGTCAAGTAGGTTAGTCCATTTCAGACCCCAAAAATACACTTACAAAAGCACTTACAATATTACACTTACATAATTGTTCGATTTCCGAGGTGACCGAAACTCGGGGGTCCACTGTATTAACCTAAAATAAGACATTGAATGTGCCCAAGAGTGATTATTATTACATATTAGTATCACGAACGTATGAGCGGCCCAGGCAGACGCATCTGGTATGGACAATTTCCGAGCGGATGTACGAAACCCGGGGTAAAAATTCGCTGAAAAAAGTGGTCGAAATCCAAGTTGTACGATATCCAGACTGGACGAAAACCTGGGTTCCACTGGATGTATTTGAGTTGATTCACGTTTACCTTCATTTCATAGAGAATAAAAAAAAAGAGGAATACAAGTCGCAGTAACATGGCTGGAAGAAATAAAAAAAAAATACTCACACTTACAAAAAGGAAATTGGAACGGACTGAAATCTCATTTTAATTTCCTTCTCATAGTGTTAATATTTTGTGATTCATAGAATAATCTTGAGATGATATTTTGTTTGATTCTGGACCATTATCAAGTCTTGACTCAGACTGACAGTCATTTAGAATGAATCAAAATGTCCTCTAAAGTTTTCAACCCAAATTGTGGGTAATGGTGAGTTGCACCAGGAAGTGCACTTTTTTTTTTTTTAGTTTAAAAAATTGACAGGCATATAAGTTTTTATACACCTTGAGCTTTACAGTACAGTACTACTACACTGCATAATTATTAAAATACATTTTTTGTATATCCATACACAATTTGTGTTTATCTGCTGATAAAAAAAATTATTATAAAAAATAATTTGTTAGACTAAAAAAGTTAACCCTAAAAATGTATTCATTCTGTCTTTCTGTTCCCTATCTCTTTTGTTCTCTCCCTTCCTACATTCCTGCCTATTTCCTCCTTGTCCACTACTTATCTCATTCTCTAGCCCCAGGGTTTAGCACACCAGCCATCTCCCACTGAGAAACCAATAAAAAAAAATACTTCACCATCATTCATTCAGTCACTCATCCTAGAAGCATGCTAGCATCACTGCTAAGATGACCTTCTGAACTACAATGTCCCTGCTCCTCCTCCAGAGTGCAGGCACTGTGCTTCCTCCTTCAGGACTTGGCTAATCAGTTTCCCCTGAATCCCTTCTTAAATGTTGCATTGCTCACACTCCAACAGCACATCAAATCATAAAAATTATTTGCCTCTACTCCTGTTTAGCACTCTCACACAAGCCTATTGTATGTCAAAGCTCCTTGCACTCAAAATCTCCTTTACCCTCTCCCTTCAATCCTTCCTGGAACAACCCCTATCCTTCCTTCCCTTCCCCCAATCTATTTTCTTCATTCTCAACAACCTTCCTCCGCCCTTTGAATAACACGTACTTTCCCACGAATATAGTAATAATAATTCTTTCTCTTCTTCCCTCTCTCTGCCACCCTCCCTTTTCTCCTTTCTCTTCCTTTTTCTGTCCTATCCCCCCATTCTTTGTCACCTTACCCCTCATCATTCTCCTATCTCTCCTCCCCTACTACTCCTTTGTCTCCAGCTACCCACTGCCTCCTGATATCGCTCACCCATTTTTCCTCCCATTCCTCAACACTTAAGCTGTGTTTCTCAGTTTATATATCCACTTTCTGCAGGTGCCCCACTTGTGAGAACGACTCGGATAGCCTCGGTAGATTCCTCGAGCATTTAACCAAAGGTCCATGCATGTTCCGGTGCCCTGAGTGCCACTTGGTGTACATCACTCAGGAGAAGCTTCAAAACCACAGAGCCTCACTACATCCTTCTCTGGAGGTAAGAAAAAAATTAAGTGATAAGCCTGAGTGGGCCATTAAAAACATGTACTGGTGGACTCAATCCTCAGTTTGCTAATCATAGCCCAGACTCCCTTACCTTTGATGAATTTCTACTCATGGAGCCTGACCCTGGGCTAGGCTTGTCTGGTACTTGCCTAGTCAACCAGGCTGCTAATGCTGGCAGCCTGCTGGCACACACATCCATCACAACCTGGTTGATATGGCATTTAGTGGAGATACTTGTCCAATTTTCTCTTGAAGACCTCTACACTTGTCCCAGCAGTGTTTCTCATATCTTCTGGCAAGATGTTGGAACAATCTAGGACCAGGATATTGATACAATGTTCTCTTGCCCACAGCATGCCCTTCGTTGGGTTTATTTTACACTTTCTTCCATATCTCTCACTTCAGTATGTTATGGCAGTGTGCCAATTTGGGACCACCAGGCCCTTAAGTACAGGAGGGCCCTGCTTATACAGCAGGTTAGGTTCTGGGCTACCACTGTAAAGCAAAAATTGCTGTAAAGTGACTCTTGGACTTTTTTCACTTTCAAATGCATATAAAAGCCTGATAACATGTTTACATTGTCATATATTAAGTGAGCAATATAGCTAGGCCTAAAAATGCATGTACAGTGCACACATTACTTACTTTAAAATATTTTCATCCTTAGCTTATAGTGAGTGGTGAATATATTTATTGTAGGAAGTCTGAATAAATGAAGAATAGGTATAACTGAAAACCACTATTAACGAAACGCTGTAAAGCAGAGCCTGTCTGTACTTTCCACGTACTGTTATATATTATCTTTTTTTTTTTTTACACAGGGTTTGACAAGGTTAGGTTAAGTATCCCTAGCTTTATTGACAAGCTATTTTCAAGTTAAGGATTCCTAACTTTATTGACAAGCTAAGAGCTGTTGCCTACATTTGAAAGCATTTTTATTGTTATGAAATATACAAGTATGGAACAGGATGAAGTTGGAGCCATCTGTGGGCCAGTTGTGGGTCAGCTGTGGACCAGCTGTGAGCCAGCTGTGGGCCAGCATTTTCATTTGATCAACTGACTTTATCTTGTCGACATCATAATGCTGTACGAATGTGTTCCAGACTCGAGTCATCCTGGGGATAAATGATCTCACATGAAGTGATATTCTGGAGAAGGGTACAGCCAGAGTGAAATTGCTCGCTGTCCTTGAAGTAGAGACAAGTGTGGTACTTTGACAATGTTGGCCTTGTACATAACAGTAAGGCTACCCACATCCCTCCTGTGTTGAAGGCTCTGCTGAAATGACAGATCTATCCAGGATGGGTCCAGGCGAGAAATGAGACATCTTGCTCTGTTCTCTACTCTGTCAAGCAGTCGCAGATGAGAGGGAGGGCAGGCAAACCAAGAAAGTGGAGCATACTCAAGGTGTGAGCATACTTGTGTCTCATACAGAATCTTGCAACCCCTACTGTCAAGCAGATGCGAGATATGGTGAAGTGCTGTAAGCTTCCTGGCTGTGGTTCTTCATGGTCAGTTTGGAGTCAAATTTCACCCCAAGGATATCAACTTCTTCCCCAGGTACCAAAACTCTCCCATTCATACTTACTACTGCACTGACATTACCATCATGGTGCCTAGTTTTAGTTAGTTTGATATCTTTATTATGCACCCCATACCCATCCTGTGGGCGGTAGTCAAAAGATTACAGAGGTACATAATGGGTCCAGGGACTGGACCCCAAAGTTTTGATAGCTGAGCAAGTTACAAAGGTAATGAACTAACAAGCTACAAAGGTAATGAACTCACAAGTTACAAAGGTAATGAAACATGTAAGTAAATTTACTTACGTTTATACGTGGTTACAATCATGAACAATTTATAAAGCAATGAACAATTCACTAGTCAACACCCGGTCACAACTGTAATGAGTTCTTGGTGCAAATTTTATTGTTGGGTCACACACACACACATATACATACACACTTACATATACACATACACATACATACACACACACACACGCACACACAACAGGCCCAGCCTTCAATCGACATGTGCATAGGACAAAATGGCAATCAACACGCACACACACACACACACGTGGCAATGCTTTATTTACAGGGAGCAAAGTCAGGGTATTTTTCCAGAATGGTCTGTAATATACCACTGTGGATAAAATACTTTGACATATCTTGAACATTTCTGAGTGAGTTGTCTCTGAATTCATTAATTTTGTCGCACTCCAGTACATAATGACGCAGGGTGTGACAATAATCCAACTGACAAAGTTTACATTTTGTTTGGTCTACATCTGGTGGTGGTGATTTAACCTGCCAAATATACTTGTAACCCAGCCGGAGGCGGGCGGTGGTGACATCCAAGAGTCTGCTTATTTTGTTGGATGCACCATAGACATGTGGCTCCTCCTGCATGATAGAATGATGATAGATGGACTGACTGGTGTCAATCTCCCCGAGTCTTAAGTCAATAAAATTCAGTTGAAGTTCTTTTCGTATTATTGTTCTCAAACTGCTAACTGACAAGCCAAGATTGTAATCTACCCCCTCTTTGAAAGCATAAAACTTAGCCAATTTATCAGTTCTATCATGCATCTGAAGACCAATGTTGCCTAGAGACCATCATTATCTCTCTCTCTCTCTCCACTCCAGCAACTACATATTTAGAATACTGAGACATTCCCAGTAATTTAAATGCTTTATTGGCTCTATGCAGGTCATAAATGATCTCTATCTGTTCCAGCTCTGATATCTACTCCCGATCTCCCAAATAGATCCAACAGCACTGATCAATACTCTAAACAAGAAAGTACAAGCTATTTGAATAGTGTCACCACTGGCACAGTTTCCTGGCTGTCGACATTAGCCTTATTGTTCTCTTTGAAAGAAAGTTCACCCAACATGATTACTCCCAGATCTTTCACGTGTTCCTTTTGTGCAGTTTGATGATCCTCTTAGGTGTTGTATGCAGCATTCTTTTTAAAATAAAATAAAATAAAAAATTTATTTCTTTGCAAGTACAGTGGTACCTCGAGTTACGATGGTCCCCAAAATCGCCCTTTTATGTAAGTTTTTTTTTTTAAATGCTTTTGTAAGTATATTTTTGGGGGTGTAAAAGGACTAGTCTATTTTACATTATTCCTTATGGGGATAAATTCGTTTGGTAATGGCACTTGAACAGCATTCTCGAACGAAAAAATATCGTAACTCGAGGTACCACTGTATACATATATATTGGTAGTTACAATCATAAAACTGAAATGCAAGGAGAGCCACTGGCATGCCATGGCAGCTTAATCTAATGACTTATATACGTACTATGTACATAATACTAGAGAAATTGCAGAAAATATCTACCTGGATGATGACAAATTAGCTTACTCTCAATACTGACAAAACCTGTTTCATTCAGTTTGGAAACAGAGCTACAAATGTTCCACTTAACATAACGCTAAATGGTTCACCCATCACGAGACTCACAGAGGGAAAATTCCTAGGAATCCACCTTGACAGTAGCCTTAAATTCCAGACACATATACAACAAATTTCCAAGAAAATCTCAAAGACAGTAGGCATACTATCAAAGATATGCTACTATGTTCCACAATCAGCTCTCCTTGCACTATCATTCACTCATCTACCCTTATCTCACCTACGGAATTTGTGCATGGGGATCAACAACATTCAATCACCTAAGACCACTAATAACCCAGCAAAAGGCTGCAGTCAGAATGATAAATTCCCACTCCAGACAGCATACTCCACCAATATTCAAAACTCTAAAACTACTCACCGTAAAGAACATCCATACTTATTCTTGTGCCTACTACATATACATAGAACACTACACTCAAACATAAACCCTCAACTCAAGCTTCTCACCAACCTTAACAGGACGCACGACCATAACACAAGACACAGATCACTTTTTGATGTACCTGTGTCCATATCACACTGTGTAAAAACTCTATGCACATAAAGGGCCCCAAAATTTGGAATTCATTACCAGTAAATACACTAAAGTAACCCAGTCTGAACATCAATTTAAGACTCTTTTCAAAAATCATCTACTCACCCTAAACTAAATAAGCTTCAAAATTAGATGCCCAAAGTTCATACATTATTTAATACTACATGGTAGTATAAATACCTGCCCAAACCAATACTGCCTTACACCCAATTGTAGCATTCTCATACTGTAAACTACTTTTAACAATGCACAATGTTATATTCCCATAATATAATTTTAAATATTTACTATTGATATAAACAACCTGCAAAATACTTTCAATTTGTCCCAATGTAATATCCCCAGATTGTAATTTGAGTAAACTTACTGTCTTTTTTTTTTTTTTTTTTCAACAAGTCGGCCGTCTCCCACCGAGGCAGGGTGACCCAAAAAGAAAGAAAATCCCCAAAAAGAAAATACTTTCATCATCATTCAACACTTTCACCACACTCATACATAATCACTGTCTTTGCAGAGGAGCTCAGATACGACAGCTGAGAATTGTCCCTCCCAGCTGTCACTATCCCAGACCCCTCCTTTAAAGTGCAGGCATTGTACTTCCCATTTTCAGGACTCAAGTCCAACTAAATCAATTAACTGGTTTCCCTAAATCCCTTCACAAAATGTTACCCTGCTCACACTCCAACAGATTGTTATGTCCCAAAAACCATTCGTCTCCACTCACTCCTATCTAACATGCTCACACATGCTTGCTGGAAGTCCAAGCCCCTCGCCCACAATACTTACTGTCTGCTATAAATAAAAACAGATGTACAACTTAAACTATGATCAGTTTCTCTAGTAGTATTAAGTAGTCTGTAAGCCATTAAATTTAGTCTGCCCATAATGCCATGGCATGATAGTGGCTCTCTTTGCACTGCAACTCATTATTGTAATTACATAATCACAATGTAAACTTGCAATGAAATAAATATTTGTATTTGTAAGGTAAATTTCGTGCTTCTTTTGGTGTCACCTGCAAATAATGATAAAACTGCAAGTTTATATTCATTTGTACCTTAATGATGTTGCGATCAGAGTATAGTGTTTGTGGTTATGTCTCGGATTAGTTCCTCATCGTTTGTGAAGACCAAATCCAGTATATTTTTATTTCTAGTAGACTCTTATCTGTTGGTTCAATGCAGACTTTTCACATAGGCCCATTAATTCCCTGGTTTGTACCAGTTGAGCTAGCATCTTCCAGGAACTGTCTGGTACAATGCTGTGATGAGCCATCTTCCATTTTACATTTGGGAAGTTGAAATCTCCAAGGAGAATAACTTTTGGTGTGGGATTTTCAAGACTTTCTGATCCATGAATTTCTCATCCATTGCTGATAGTGGTTTATATATAAGGAGAAATCCCCTTGTTATGCAGAGCATTTTGTGCAAATTAGGTAAATTTTGTCCCAGGATGCAACCCACACCAGTCAACTAACACCCAGGTACCTATTTTACTGATGGGTGAACATAGACAGCAGGTGTCTTAAGGAAACACATTCTAATGTTTTCACCCATACCAGGGATTGACCCCCGGACCTCATTGTGTGAGCTGAGTGCACTAGCAGTTGAGCTACGGGACATCTTTGCATAAACTAACTAAAAAGCTGAAAGGGTTTCAAGACACATTTCAGTCCATGTTACGAGTGGGTTTGTAGCTAGTGTGCATATTAAAATAGTCCATAGTTATGTATACTACGTATTTTGAATATAAAAAGGCACAATACCATGACTGGAATAATACACAAATAACCCACACATAGAAGGAAACTTATGATGACATTTCAATCCAACTTGGACCATTAACTAGTCACACCATTTTGATTAGGATTAAATTAGGGCTAAGCTCTAAGGCTCTATGATTTTCCCCATACATAATTTATATTTACCAGCATATTGTGCTACAAGTTTTGTGTGTAAATGTTAATTTGCTTGGCCTTCATGTAGAGATCAAAAGGATCTTAAATAAAGATAGCAAGAGTGTGTGAAAAATGACCCTTGACTCCAGTAATGAGGTAGTTGTCATTAATGTTCCTTATGCCATTACAGGATCGCACGTGTCCAAACTGCCATATGGTATTTGAGAAGAGACACCAACGAAATAGACACCTCAAGACAAAGTGTTCCCAGCGACATATTTGCATTACCTGTGGTGGAGTTTTGAAAAATGAGTACAACCTCAGAGTTCACATGCAGTCACACAATGTAAGAAACTGTCCATTTCTCAGTACATATTTCAACGTTTTAGAGAGGTTTGAGTGTTTTTCTGAGAAAACTCATTTTTTAGCTAAAATACTTAGATTATCAAACTTTTAAATAGAATTTCTACTGCAATTGAAATTTATTGAAAAGTTATTGTGAACATTTTTTTTTTTTTTTTCTAATGCACCAGCTGTCTCCCACCGAAGCAGGGTGACCTAAAAAGAAAAACAAGTTTTTCTTTTTAAATGCAGTAATTTATACAGGAGAAGGGATTACTAGCCCCTTGTTCCCAGCATTATTATTATTCAGAAATAAACACTAAACTCTTACAAGTCATAAAGCACTGCTTTGTGATGATGTGTAAGAGTACAGGTTAGGGAAGTTGGGGGTTAGTGCAGGTGGAAATTAAGGTCAGAGTTGGTGCACTAGGTTAATTTCTGTAAAAAAGCGAGTCTGCATTGAAGATGGGACTTTCAGTGAAGTCATTTGTAGTATGTCAGGGCATTGCAAATGTCAAAAGGAAATTTGGCATGCATTGATAGATATGGTGAAACAATTATTTGGGCCATCTCTAGGTGGCATTCATGCAGTTATTGAGACACCCTAAACCTAAGCTTCAATTTATTTTTGTGATTGGCAGATTCAAAATGGAGGGCAAGCACTATGTAGGAGAGGCCTGGGGACGTGATTAATGAAAAAAAGGAAAGGTTATTTTAGTGCCTGAAATGCCGTTTGTTCTGGACTTTGTTTATTAAATTAGTGTGTTGGTGGAAGTGAGGGAGGGGAGGGGTGGAAGACAGAGACTTCCAACAATAGGAATGTAAATATCAAGTCTACAATTTGCTAACTAGCTGTTTGATTGGCTAGCCAGGCTGTTTTATGACATCCACTTAATGAGGCCAGTTTTATTGGACTTTTATATTCTTATTTGCATTTTAACTATTAAAAAGTTGCAGTTTGAGTCATACAGGTTTAGCATTTTTTTTTTAATAGACTGTAATAATATAAGCAAGCTTATTTATTTAAAAATATGAATAACATTCCTTATTTTCAGGAGAGAAGTCATGTGTGCAGTGAATGTGGTGCAGCTTTTCACCGGCGCCACATTCTTACGCGTCATATGATGCGGCACTCGGGAAAGAAACCTCATTCTTGCTCGCAGTGTGATGCCACATTCTATACAAGACAACATCTGAAAACACACATGGATAGACACAATGGTTTGCGCAGGTTTCCATGCAGTTCTTGTAATAAAGCTTATTACTCCAAGCATGACAGAGATACACACTACTCAAAGGTACATTGCAAGGCTCTCAGTGGACAGAAATCTTCAGTTCATGAACAAAAATTGGTAACTGAGCATTTAATTGAATAAGTTACTAGAAATATTTATATATTTTTTAACACACTGGCTGTCTCCCACCGAGGTAGGGTGACCCAAAAAGAAACACTTTAACCATCATTCGTACTATTAGTCTTGTCTGTCTCTCGTATATATGTATGTACATACATATATGTAATGCATTTAAAAAAAAATTCATTAATATTTTGTATAAAATTAGTTATACCATTTTTGTAAATGCTATATTATTATTGTTTAAATGTTTGATATATTGTTTGAAATGATTTCACTTGACCATCCTTAAATGTACATAACCATTATAAAGATAACCTACAACAGCTGGGAC
The DNA here is from genome assembly GCA_009830355.1 of Cherax destructor. Lineage (NCBI taxonomy): Eukaryota > Metazoa > Arthropoda > Malacostraca > Decapoda > Parastacidae > Cherax > Cherax destructor. The sequence continues at coordinate 21,592 of WNWK01011578.1, forward strand.
TGATGATGCTGTATGTACACACTGTCTCAGGCTTCAGCACTTGTCTTCCATTTGCTCCTCTAATTAGTATGAAAGAATTTTAATTCTTCATAAGAGGTATGACCCTTGTGGGTTTAGTGCTTAGTTTTGATTGTAATGGTTTGTCAAAGGTCTCCTTGGTCCTCACTTTTTTATAAATGCATCATTGGGGTGTGATCCATCACATGCTAGTCCCAAAGGTTTCATTAACTTATTTATTCTGACATTTGATTAATTTTAAGAAAAATTCAGGAAATGCTAAACCTAGTGTGTCATTTTGTACTTCATGGTTGAGAAAATGAAGAGGAAAACCTAATACCAGTAAATGTGATGTAACAGAAAAGGAAAAAAATAAGACACAATGTATTTTAAATTTGTTTTAAGTAGAGGCATATTGTGGCCTACAAGATAACTATCTGGCAACTCAGCACCAAAAAAAAATAAAAAATCCTTGTACTTGTGAGGCTTGTGGGGCAGGAAAAAATCCAACCTTATTGTTTTACAGATAATATAGTCATACAATATGAACCAAGGATCTTGGAATACAGTGATGTGTTATTTATAATCACTGTTTCATGTTCATCGTGAGTGATGAAACAAATACTTTACAGGTAACCATTATTAAAATAAATTGCAAACTGCCCAATAACCACTGCACTCCCTTGCCAATGCACAGTTATCAGCCATATCATTAAGACCAACAGTAAGTTTGGATTAAGATATTCTCAATGCATTCTACTAGAACACTGCAAATGTTGAGGTTGAGTCATTGACATTTTCAGCAAAGTTGAACTCTAATAACATGGCTGTTGCTGTAATCATTATTGATAAGATAAATTTAAACATCACCTAAGATTAAATGATGTAGACCAAATCATATTCTAGTTTAGGAATGGCAGTTTTATAGATATGACAGTGCAAGTACTGTATATACCATAAATCATAATAATAGTGCATAGCCCTAATTGACATTGCAATTCATTCCACCACCAGAGCACATATACACCATAATGTTGGACTCCAGCAGCCTATACTGTAAATGTAAGTACACCAGTACGTAAGATAAACAGACCATTGCATCAGTAGTGGAACTCAGCAGGCTGTCAGTGGTGAATACACACAATTTAAAAATTTCCAAATGACTATGTATATACCTGGGTGAGAACACACACACACAGATCAAATATCAATATAACATTTAATACTGTACATTCAACACCTTCTTTTAGTAGGTGTCTGCAGGCCTAGCAGAGATGGAATTTAGTGGTTTTAACTTTTATAGCCTAAACAAACTGCCAGACCTTCAGGTCAAAGCTTATGTAATACCTTGTGGGGGGAATGTCAAGAAAATGAGACTGCACACACAAGCTTGGGATAGAAAGTACGAGATTAAGGAGTGCATCAAATAGAGGAGCAAGCCAAAGAATAAGACAGAAAATATATTTTATATATGCATACAGATGTATATACATGTCTAAATTGAAAAGGGTCTAAATATTTTTATAAAACTAGCTGCAGTGACAAGCCCACCCCATCTGTTTCCCCTTCCCCTCACACAAGAAACACTGTGGTACTCGGTCACTACACCACAACTGAAAGTAACGTATTTTGTGTGTATATACATGTATAAACTACTTAGTTACATAAAATAAAAGTTCAGATTCATTACAGATTGGACAACCGTAAAGATAATGATGCATGCACAAATTAATTTAATACGGTTTACCAAATCAAATTTAATTAACTTTCATTTTCACAATCTTTTTAAATAGACTAACTACTTTCTATTACAGTGGAACCTCAGTTTTCGTATGCCCTAGTGTGTATGTAAAACTATAGTTATTCTCTATAAAATGTATTTTTTGTTAATATTTTATAGAGAATAACTATAGTTTTACATACAAACTAGGGCATACAAAAACCGAGGTTCCACTGTATCTAAAAGTGTTCAGTCAATCCCAAACTCTCCTAACATGTGCATAATCTTGGGGATAAATGTATGCAGGCCACTAACAGCCTGGTTGAACAGTCAATGAATTATAATAAAGTGCTAAACCTACAAGGGTACAGGCAATGAATGAGGAAACCTAGCCTCAAGCCAGGTTGCAAAGTTAGTACCACTGAAACTGGGCAGTTATATCCACATTCAATATGAATATTTTTGCATTTTGATAATCATTATAGTACTGAAATGCTACAACAAAATGATACTGGGTTTCCCTCTGTAATCATGTTATCTATGACCCTAGTGGGTTTAGCGCTTAGTTATGATTGTAATAATGTTATTTAAAGCATAAATTTCACACCCAAACATCCTTTAATATCAAGTCCATTTTATACTACCCTCAAGTGAAAGTGTGTTGAATTGACTCACACTTTAATTCATTTTAAATATCTCAAGTTTATTTCAAGACAAGAGTGATGGCAAGTAGATTCTTCTAATTGTACCCTTAACAATCTGTTTTGGTAAATATGAAGATCACTGATAACTGACTCACGAAATCGTAATGACACGATTGCAAACAAACCATACCACCTGTGGTATGGTTTCACTGATAACTGTCTTTACAAGTGCTAATACTCAAAAGATCTGGAATACGAAAATATATTGATCTTAGGCACTTAATGCATTTGCAAACCTCTGACAACTTAGGTTGACTACAATTCTTGCATACACACATTAGTTTTACATTTTATCATAAAAACACTTGAGCATAACTAATGCGAATCTTACAAACACTCATCCTCAAACGTGAAGTATCACTTAGCTACCGGTGTTGAATATAATTGCTATTCCTTTGACTTTTAGTTTTGGGGGGTTTTATTTCTGTATCCAGATCAGGTATAGTATAATTAAATGTATGAAATATTTGTGAAATAGGGAGTCATATAGCATGCAACTCATGTACTACAAAATATGTATGAATAATAAATATTAACCAACTGTATCAACTTAAATTTTTTTAACAGAATGGGATGAGCTGTAAATGAAAACATTACACTACTATAACCCATTAACTGTCCAAACGTATATATACGTTTTTACCGCTAGCGCTCCGAACGTATATATACGTTTTTTTTTACATGCTTTCTTATGGGGAAAATCAAGGTCAGAGCGCTACGCGTGCAAACGTATATATACGTTTGGACAGTTAATGGGTTAAATGCATATGACAGTATAATGTAAAATGAATAAGCAAGTCAATGAAAACAACAGGTACCTAGTATAGCTATTTTATGCTGATGGAGTTGCATTTAATATGAAGAAATCCTAATCAGACAATTTCATGTAAGTGAGCAAAATGAAGCTATTTCAAATACTGTACTTCAATACCATACACTGCAAAAGCTTCAACCCTTGAGTCATACTTCACATGCATAGCCATGACTGACTAGGTACAGCATTTGTTAATGGGTTACTCTTAAATCACACTCGTTCTGCTAAACTATTTATCTTACACAACTTCAACATACTGGAATGCAACCCTTGAGAAAAAATTAAGTAACCACACCTTTAGATTTCACTGGCATGCACTCTGACAAGAAAAAATGTACCAACATTAAAACAAACATATTTGCATCCACTCAATCATACCACCAGCAATGGAGAAGTTATCAACAAACTTGCTCTGCAAAATCCTCTTAAACACAGAATTAACTATTTAAAAAAAATCAATCTACTCTTACAGAAAGTGCCATATCAAAAATAAAAACCAAGGCTCAAAAACTAGTCGTGTGCAGGTGTCTTATGGAGAATGCCATTAAATCTCAATACTTTTATCTTTACTGGCTTAAAAAATCCTTTAAAGATAGAACAACATAGGTATGGCCATGTTTTTGTAGCTACAAATAGGTAATCACAGTAGGTAGGAAAAGAGTAAGTAGTGTGTACAGTACTTACACTGAAACAGAACAGTCTCTATATATATTCTGTCATTCAAATTTTTCTACTTACTTGGGCATATGATCAATAATGCTATATAACTTCAGGACAGCTTGGTATTAAACCAAATTTTATGGACGTACCTATTTCAGGAAATGACACTGCACCTCATTTTGATGACTAAGATATTTTATAACTTGAGCCCAGCTTTCTTTCTTCACTTTCTGGTAGAGTTCTTATTTTGCATCATAATTCAAGATTGTCAGGACATACATAAGAATATCACAAGATCAGTAGGCTAAACTAAGTACAATAATCTACCACAGCCACTTTCATTACACACAGTACAGTACATAAACTTCCTTTTTTATCGTATTTTTATTTGCAAAAGCAATAATAGATAGTACTGCTTCTACATTTCTTGAAGTTATAAGAGCATAAGAAACATTTATTTACAAAAAACAATATCTGAACTTCTAATAGTACTACTCAGAAATTTGGGAAAATGCTTAAAATATTTTATTTAACTATCATTAATTTTCATATTTGTTAAAATACTGAATATCCAGCATTATTTACATATTACACAAAAATACTCTCTTGTTACTAATGAAGATGTGTAGGAAATCTAAAAGACAAGTTTAAACTTTCCAACACTGACATATCTCCACAGAAAAAGAGCTTGCTGAATATTAAGAAAAAAAAAACTCACTTAAGACAACAACTCTACATCCAATGAATGCTGTCATAGGATATAGTGTAACTTAACTATAATGAACCAGTATTTCCAATAAATGTCACTATAAACTCTAAACTGCAACTGAATTTTGTAATAACAACAGGTGGTACTGTACATATCTCACTAAATAATAATTGGTAGGACAGTATTATTATTAGTACTGTACTTATTATACATATTGATAAAATCTGCACTGCATCAATAACACAAGGTCACCAAATAGGGGATAACCATCAGACTTTGAGCAAATACGTTAATTAAATTCATTCATTACATCCCCTTATATAGCATCTCTACAACATATATAAATATACATCAGATTAATCAAGAGTAAATTTAACATTTGATAATGAGAATTTTGACAAAGTTGCCACTCATTCTTAATCAATGTATAGTATTCTACTAAGCTAGAAAAATTAACTTACTGAGCTGTGATGAGCATGAAAAAAAAAAAAAGAGATGGAAAAATCACTCTTCATCTCTTGCTCTCTTTAACAATGAATTCTACTCGATCTCCTCCAGTTAGGATCACCAAACACATTCCCAGTTAGAGTGCTTTACCAATAGTCATTTAATCAGAACAAAAAACACTTCCAATTAATACTCTTCAACATCAAAAATAAAATCTCAACAGAACATGCTTGTTTAGTTTAAAATGGAAGGGTTAGGTGCACAATTTTATTCACTGACAGTTTAACAAGAAACGAGATTAGATGTATTAAAAATTTGCTAGTAGATATGTTTTTGTAGCTTAAACAGCATTAGGCTTCTCTACATTCTGATTCTGGTTGAATAAGTCATTAAGATATACAACCAAAAATTAGATTATGGAATTAAAGGAAAACAAAATAATCTTAACAAAAAAGGATTTGCAACAGTGCATACTAAAATACTGTACTATAAGAGATAAATATATTGCACTCTAATACCACTGACATTAACTAATAATTAAAACTGAAATGTAACGGCTTTAAAAGCTTGCCACCTGATGATGATAGTATGCAAAGCTTGCATTTATCACATTGCAATAATACAAGTGACAAATTATGCAACCAATTTTTTTTTTTTTTTAATTTTTAATATATCACTATTTTATTTTCAATGGCATCTTATTTCCTGCACAGGACTGGAAATGCTTGCCTACAAAACTTGGCGAACTAAAGCCTGTGCATAGAATAAACATCTATAAAATCTTAGTTACATATACACTGTTACTTTAGTTAAAACAAACAATTTCCAAACAGCAGCTGCCTTGCCTCAACTACCTATAACTTCTTTCCTGTTACATTTAAGCATAATTAAAGAAAAATGCCTGTTAATGATCATAGCAAAATTGCATGTTATATAATTTGTACAAGATCTCTATTTTAATCCACAAAGCTCGGTAGAATTTTGAAGCAAAAGAGGTAGTAATGACCTGATAAGATTATATGTATCAGGATTATTATATTTATGTGAGTGGTAAATCCACAGGGGTCATACAGTGCCTGGGAAATGGGAGGTAATCAGGTTTAATCCAAGGAAGTGGAGGGGTAGCTCCAATTCTAAATGTAAAACCCTTCACCAGCATCAAGGCACCTACCTTGAAATATGTAAATACTAGGAAACCACATAAAAAAATAAAAAATAACAAAAATATAGTGCATTAACTATTCTTTCTTTCATGCAGACAAGCTATGTACGTATGTTTGGCACAAAAAATGCAACTTTGAAAAATATGTCATTACCCAAGCATAAAGTTTTTCTTAATAGAATGTATATGAACTTTCTACAGATACCATAAATACTTGGTCAATCATTTAACATACTGTATATTGCAATGGGTATTTTTTATTATGGAAATTAAAATTTATATCCCATGCTAAAAACTGAATAAGGAAAGCTAAAGATATTGCCTTATTTATTACAAATATATGTACTCTCAGATTTAAGATACAGAGGGGGCTAATCATTAATATCAATATTTAAAACTAAAAAAAATTCTAGAAATAAATCTGATGGTAATAAACAATCCTTATGAACAAAATAAAGATCTGTTACTCTTCCCCACCATCAGTCTCTACACACTAAAAGGCAATTCTTTCTTCCTCCTAACAGAAAAGGTTAAGAGTCATTTCATTCTCCAAAATGCAATATATCTTGAAAAGCAGATCTTACTATTCCTTTCTTAATTGATTTCATTAATTTACAGTGTCTTCATGCTTGACTCAACACTTGCTTAACTATTCTTCAATAATAAATGGAAAATATTTCTCAATTTCTTAATTCATTTTTACATGTGCATGATCAGATAGCCCATCTACAGTATTTGTACGTTTTGCATCTCTCACACCTGCTTGAGGAAAGGTCGTGCATACTAAATAAACTTGCCGTAACCTAACCTCAATGAGAATTATCATAACTGCTCTCTGCTGATGACAATTCTTTTGACAGATTCTCAAGAGAAGTTTTAAATGTTGGTGGCATTTGGGTATCCCAGGAAGGGCTAGAGGGGGGGATATTATTATTATTATAATCAAATAGAAGCGCTAAACCACAAGGGAGAGGGGGGGATAAAGGAGGTTTTTGAGTGGTAGGAGCATGAGCATCTAGTAGACATGCATGTTAGAATGGAGTGGAAAACAAGTGGTTTTTAATGCTTGATGTGCTGTTGGTGTGAGCAAGGTAACATATATGTAGGGATTTGGAGAAACCTGTTAGCCAGATTCAAGTTTGGCACCCTCCTTCAGAGTGCAGGCACTGCACTCTGAAGGATGGGTGGAGATGTTGCAGGTGGAGAGTAATATGAAGTGTTTAGAAAGACAAGTTTAATGAAGGTGAATGTCTTTAATTTTTATTTTTTTTTGGCCATCCTAGCTTGACGAGATGGCCAATAAGGTAAAACAAAAAAAAATGTGTGTATATACTCTCATATATATATATGGTTGCAGGAGTTGAGTCCTAGCTCATGGCCCTGCCTCCCAATTTGCTGCTTGCCAGATTCACTCTCCTAGTCTCGTGAGCCCTATTGTACCTGCTCTTAAAACTATATATGGAGCTTGCCTCCACCACTTCAAGGTGCATTCTACTTCCTGACCACCCTGAGACTTCAAGAAATACAGTACTTCCTGACATCCTTCTGTCTCATCTGTAACTTCCAGCTGTGCCCCTGAATACCTGTCCCCTACCTCTCAAGCACCTTATCCCTGTCTATATCAATTCCTCCAAGTATTCTGTATGCTGTTATCACATCTTCCCTGGTTGTGTCCTCCAATGTCGTTGGCTGCAATTCCATTAACCTCTCCTCGTAGCTCATAACCTTTAACTCTGGACCTTGTTTCATTACATACTCCTGCACCTCCGGTTTCTAGGTGTGCTTTTTCGAATGTGGGCCCCATGTCAGAGCTGCATAGTCCAACATAGGCATGACACTTTCAAAAGGTCCAGAATGTGTCTTTGTTGAGATTCCTGAAGGCTACTCTTAGATCTGCCAGATGAGCTGTGTGTGCGTGTGTACATGTGTACATGTGTGTACATGTGTGTACATGTGTACATGTGTGTGTACATGTGTGTGTACATGTGTGTGTACATGTGTGTGTACATGTGTGTGTACATGTGTGTGTACATGTGTGTGTACATGTGTGTCATGTATTTTAAGTAGAGCTTAACAGGTGTGAATTCATTACGGCAATAATGTAACTTCACAAAATCAATTTGAACATCACAAATTAAAATACTTTATTAACATTAAGTAAGTACTGTACTAAAATTTAGGCTGACCTAAAACAGAATGCAAAGCATTACGCATTACTATGTACATTCAATTTTATTAATTTTAGCAAGGGTAGCTTACTGCAAAAATTTTCTTTTGGTGCAAAACTTAAAATCTGAACAACATATGTAAATTAACAAAAATACAGTACATCTATAAATGCATAAAAATATAAACAAAATCTACTGTATTTTTAGGTTAATCCAGCTTGTTTGGCAGACTTCTTCAAAAGCATGACATATATGCACACAAAATTAATTACATTACCAGCTGTCAACCTTAACCCAAACATGGACACACACCAAACATTACCATGATCATACTAGGTGTAAAAAACAACTTATTGAACATTTCATAAGTAAAGCAAATACGAAATTTTTTCTCTTGGATATTTATTAAGAAAAAAATGTAAAGACACTACTCGCTTACTTTAATCAACAACTTGAGATATTTTGAGGTTAAACATTTTAGCTTTACCGGCAAAACATTTATATAAGTAGTGATGTTCAAAGAAAAACAAGTGAGCAAAAGCCTGCTCCATCATATCCTAATTTGCATAAATCTCAGCTTATAATAGTGTACTCATGTCTAGCTTTATGTTGAACAATTATACAGTATGATGACTTTGTTGCTGTCTTAAACTTTATATAAAATATGAACAAAATTTAGCATGCCATGAAACTAAAGGTATAGCCTTCATTTTTTTGCAATAAAAATGTTTAAACAAGACTGTAAGCCGTGTTGCAATAAGTTTACAACATTTATAAACAACAGATTTCACTGTTTGAGTTTTTGTGCTCAATTGTTTCAAAAGTTTCAATTGTAGCCACCTGCTATGAAAACAGGGAAGAGTTAAGGCACCATAATGTAAAGTTATTAGAATTATGTCTGATTACTTGATGTCAATATATTATTTACCGAGGATACTGTATCTGGAACGTAATTCCCCTATTTACTATGGTAAAGGTTTGGTCTGAACAAGCCAGTTGTGAACCACATCGTCTAAGAATGCATCCCTATCATCCCAAGAGCAAGGGTAGGGAGGGAGTTCTGTATCCTACATCATGACCACTTAAATACAGGAGCAAAACCTAGCAACAAATCTGAAATAAAGATTTTAAATTTTGTCCACTAATAACGTTTGTTTTGCACCTGAAACATTTTCTTGTGTAGCACTTTCAACAAGATGCATTTCGCAATAAAATTATATTTCTTTGCCAAACCTCTTAAGCTTAAAATTGCCTTGTATCAATAAGGAAATAGTTCCCTTCCTCATGGGCAATAGGCTTTATTTAACATAAAAAATAATACACAGAACTCCAAAGTTTCTCTCAAATTATACATTTTTAGGCAATATAAAAAAAAATACTACAAAATTTTATCCTTCATCAAAATTAAAATAAAAATTTATTCAAAATGGGAATTTAAATTACAAGAGAACCATTGATTGGGTTCCTGTTGTAATCAAAATTACCATAATGAATGACTGGAAAGTCATTTCCATTTATAAGAGGAAATTAAACTATATATATAACATTTAGTGTAAATACTTCAAATCATTGGCTGCTGGCTATTTGAAATGCTGCAATGTATGATAGATCAAATACAACAATAAAAATATACACAACTGAAGTACAAAGACACTGGTTTTGTCCACTTCAAGTGAAGTAAGGAATCGCCAAATCATTGTATCATTTATCCATTCACACAAACATTCTAGCATATAAGAGGTAGAAATTCAACAGCAGTACTGGCCTTATGTATCCTATACATGTGTAAACCCTTATTCCACATTATAAGAAAGCTATTATGTAAGTTTTATTATAAGCTCTGCAATGAAAAAAAAAACATGCTGCAGTTATCTTCCCATAAAAAAACTGGAAAAGTTTACTTTTAAACAAAAGGGACAATAAAGTTTGTCAAAGTAAACATTATCACAACTATTAGGCAATGCCTAAAATGATTCATCATGGCCAACCTGTGTACTTTCCATGCCAAAACCATCAAAATTTCAAATTGAAGAGCTTATAATTCTTTTAAAGAAAAATCCTATTCTAAACATTACTTTAAAAACATATTATTTAGTGTTAATGTTTAACACCACTGTTACAGGCACATCCGGTAATCGTTACCTAATATATTCAGGAAAATAAAAAATACTATAGATCAGTTTCCTAGCATGGTCTTCACTTTCACTCTTAATTTTAATTATTTGATGTAATGAAAGTTCTAAAATTTCATGAGTTCAATACATACATGATTCATCAATCACAAAATATATGAAATAGAAGTCCTGCACTTCAAAAGGGCTACAAAGATACTGCATTTAAATTTGATAACTGAACAGTTAAGCTAAGAAACTATTGTGGAAACAAATTTAACCTCACAAATTTAATCATGAATGTGTTCTACTTCGTGGGGTCACCCTACCCCGGTGGGAAACTGTTGATGTATTTAAACAGTCATAATGATGTATTATTATTATAATCAAAAGAAGCGCTAAACCACAAGGGTCTCGTAATGATGTAACTTTCTCCATGGGGAAGTGGAGAAGAATCTTTCCTCCATAATCCATGTGTCATAAGAGGTGACTAAAATGCCAGGAGTAAGACTAGTTACCCCTTCTCTTGTATACTTTACTAAATGTAAAAAGAAGAAACTTAATGTAAGCATTTCTTCTTTTTCGGGTCACCCGGCCTCAGTGGGAGACGGCCAGTGTGGTAAAAAAAAAAAAAAAGATGTAACTAAAGTTTAATGCCCTTTGAACCTCATAAATAAGGTGGGATTATCAGAAAAAAATACATAAAATATAACTACTTGAATTCTATGACTTTTGCACAATTTGTGCTCATACTGTAACAAGTTTTGCACCTCTTATTCACTTAATCAAGATGGAGTCCTTGATATTTAAAAAAAAAATTAAGTACCTTATATGAAATTAAATGCTATTTACAGTACTAACATGTAAAATTTTGTGACCTATTAACTTCAAATGTTATAAAAATAAAATTTTTAAAAATTAAATTTATAAGCAAATTACTTGTTAATATAAATGCATCAAATATCTTTATAGCATTTAGCTATTAATTTGTAGATGTGTCATGCAACTTCAAAGAAACTCCCCCACCCCCCCAAAAAAAAAATTGAGCCTTTCTAGTTGTCAAATCTGTATGAAGAAATATTAGGGTACTTATCAGAAAACTATACCTAGGATCATTCATTCTGAAGAACCATGTCCCAAGAAACTGACTACAACTCAAATATGTGAAGTCCAGCATTTTTCATCTATAACAATGGCCCACTCACGTGTGGGAAAATGCATTTAATACAAGATGTGCACTTTTCAAGATACAATTAATTTGGCATGGAAGCTCATGCAACAATGTGTAAAGTCAACCATAAAACTTATGGAAACTATTCACTGCCAAAAACTGTGCTAAGAGTAGCAACAATACTAGTTCGTTCAAGTTGGCCAGTTACATACATTATATATCATATACTCTATAAAAAAAGAAATAGACTTACACCCTAGTCTATTTGTTTAGTTTTCATTTTATTATTACACTATCCATAACTACTAATTCAATTAAGTTCATGGAAGTAAATGTATTTGCTTGTTTAACTTTCATCCAATATGCTGTTATTTATCTTTGTATAATTTTACTTCAGATTCTGATCATTGTGGTTGCTGGGGTAAACCATAGACTTGATCTTACCACTAACATCATAGTAAACAATTACTGCATTATGGTTTATAAGTATATAATGCAATACAATTAACTGAATCAATAGTTATTACACACCCTGGTAGGATCAATAAAAGTCTTTGATGATTCGAACTCTGTGCAATTCACAATCACTTACAGCCTGACTTGTCCCAGTGCTTTGCAACACAAGGCTGAGCTCCATGGAATAACAAGACGGACTTTCCTTATGTGGTCCCATATTTGGAAATGTGGTCTACTGGCAAAAAAAAAAAAAAAAAAAAAAAACAGTAAATGAGATGAAACTATCTAATTAATGTTTCAACCACATTCCAATGAATACATATCAATCAGTAAGCTAAAATGAGGCTCTGACAGGTTCACACAGTGGTCACTCAGGTCCTCACCATCAACTACAAACATATAACAATGATCTTATTTACACTGCTTCCGGTTACCTTCCCTAAACCCACCACTATGCCTCATGTGAGAATACAAGCAAGGTCCCTTTTCTCATTCAAGAGTTTGTATGAATCCACAAATACCTTCTTCACTCGTTCAAACACAGTTTCATCATACACAGACCTTGCAGTGTTCGTCAGATCAAATGGCTCTGTAAAAAAAAAAAATTAAGCATATTAAATAATTTTACATATACTGTACACAACATTCAACAACATGTAATCAACTTTTCCCTGGATTTTTTCAATAAATCTTTGCACATCTGCAAGGCTAAGTAGCCAAATAGAATCTTAATTATTTTCATTGTCAAGTATCTCTACATTTTTAAGTTCCATACAAAAATTTATGCTTTAATTAAAGTTAAAAGATTTAAAAAAATTGTATTGTTATTCACCAAAAATCCACATTTAATAGAGGAACCTTATGATAATCTGGTCAGTCCTAGACCATCTTCAACTGACAATGGTCCAGGACAGACCCAAACAACATCAGATTTGACTCACGAAATTGGCTTTTGGTGAATTTTTCTAGCTATGATATTATGACTTTGTTCTTTTTTGGATTATGAATTAGATATTTGAAATTGTTATGAAATTTAAAAATATTGGACTGTAAATTAAGTATGTGAAGCAGTTACTATCAATTTGTAAAAAGATTTAAATTTTAATAAAAAGAGTTCATTTAAATACTTAAGGTAAATTATTATTATAATCAAATAGAAGCGCTAAACCACAGGGGTCATACAGCGCTGCAGGTTATTGCAGGATGCAGAGAGAATGGGTTGTAAGAGGGAGATGGATGATTAGTAGGGCATGGAGTGTAGCAGGACAGTGGATAGTGCAGGGATAGAGGGTAGCAAGAGATTGAGATAGAAGGGACTGAGGGAGGTGCTAGAGGTATAAACTTCAGAGTTTGTGTAGTAAGTCAGTTTCTGTCAAAAAGTCAACGAGAGAGTCAGGATTAAAGGAGGGTCCATCTGCAAGAAGGGAAGTAAAGAAAGGGCCGCAGAGCGAAGACGCCGTTGGAGGTAAATTCTGCGTGCTCGTTGATAGAGGGGGCAGTCCAACAGAATATGTCGAACAGACACTGGAACCTGACAATGTTCACAGAAAGGGGCAGGGAGCTTCTCCATGAGATACCCGTGAGTAAGACGAGTGTGGCCGATGCGAAGACGGGAGAGTGTAGTCTCCCAACCCCGACATTAGTGACAAGAAGAAGGCCAGAAACCTATAATCGGTTTAATAGAATGGAGTTTGTTATTTAGCAGGTCAGACCAGCGTTGTTGCCAACGGGTGCAAAGGTGGGTAGCAATGACCGCAAAATAGTCCGTGAAAGGAACACCTCTATATGAAACTGGAAGGTCATGTACTGCTTACCGCACAGCAGTGTCTGCCTGTTCATTGCCCTGTACGTCAACATGACCAGGGACCCAAAAAACAATATCTTTATGCTTGCTAAAGATACGGCGTAACCAAACATGGATACGAAGAACTAGGGGGTGAGGTGTATCAATTTTACGGATAGCCTGTAAAGCACTAAGGGAGTCTGAAACGACCACATACAATTCAGCCGTAAATATGCTAGCCGAGGGTAATAGATGCCCTCGTACGACGCTGTCCGGAAACACTGCTGCGAATCCGACGCCGTCAGATGATTTTGAACCATCGGTGTATACTGCGATGGTATGGGAATGAGAACGGAAGTGGTCTAGAAAGAAAGAGCGAGAAGCCGCCGTAGGTAGTTGGGCTTTCACGCAAGGTAGAGGAATAGAACAGACACGGACAGCAGGAACTTCCCAAGGGGGTAGGGGAAAGGGAGATGTCACATGAACATATAGAGGTGGTAGCTGAAGGAAAGACAGGAGTGAATGTAGACGAAGAGAAAAGGGACGAAGTAAGCAGGGGCGACGAACAAATAAAGAGCGCCTACTAACATCTGTAACAATCCTATACATGGAAGGATTGCGGAGGTCATGAGAGCGAACAAAATAGCGAATGCAATGTGCATCACGACAATCGGATAAGGATGGAATGTTCGCTTCTACATAGAGGCTCTCAACCGGGGAAGAACGAAATGCACCAAGGCATAAGCGTAATCCCTGGTGATGGATGGGATTAAGAATGGAAAGAGTAGCAGGGGAGGCCGCCGAATATATCTGGTCACCATAATCGAGTTTCGACAAAATTAGTGCTGAATGCAGGCGAAGGAGAGTTCTACGATCAGCCCCCCATGAAAGATGTGCGAGGGTTTTAAGAAGGTTCAGCCGGCTGTGACAAGTCACCTTCAGAGAGGTAATGTGAGGTTTCCAAGACAATCGACGGTTGAACAGGAGGCCGAGAAACCTGACTATCATGTTCTGGGATACGTGAGCCGTATAGGTACAATGGATGATCAGAGACCACTGAACGTCTAGTAAACGTAATTTGATGAGTTTTGCCACTAGAAAATTTAAACCTAGCTAACAATGGTTGTTAGGTAGTTTACCTGCCGGCCTGTGACGTAATCAAACGTGATGTTTGACTGACGGGCCGACTTGACTGACAGTGTCAGCGAGACTCTCCTATACACAACACTGGAGAGTTCACCGCCAAACCTGGCATCGACCTCCATAACACTGAGGTACGCCTGACTGAGTGCAACGAGACTCCTATACACAACACTGAGCTCACCAGCCCTGATACACCTAGGGAGTGTCATCCAGACTCTCCCCTATACCACACTGGAGAGTTCAAGCTCCTGATACACTTGGAGTTGCCAGGCAGACCTCCTATCAACACTGAGAGCTCACCAGCTCCTGGATACCCTAGGGAGGCCAACAGACTTCCATCTATAAACATCGGAGAGCTTCAAGACTCTCATACACTACTGAGTTCTCGCCAGGCAGACCTGCTTGAGAGTTGCAGACTTCGCAGTGTGGTGCTGGATGACGAGGCCTACAGTCTTCATGCTAGAGATAACTGGACTTTATCTCCTCTAGACTGTGTTACTGAGACAATCTGATACTTGTGATGTTATGCAAGGCCAATGTGACAGTTGATGGGGGTTTACACTGTAATGAGGGACTGGGACACTAGTCTGGTCACCAGAATTACTACTGAGCTTTCATCGTACCTGCGACTATGTACCTAGTAGAGCTATTGTACCTGTGAGGTGTCTTGTGTGACACTATGTTATGAGGTGTCTTGTGTGACACTATGTTATGAGGTGTCTTGTGTGACACTATGTTATGAGGTGTCTTGTGTGACACTATGCTATGAGGTGTCTTGTGTGACACTATGCTATGAGGTGTCTTGTGTGACACTATGCTATGAGGTGTCTTGTGTGACACTATGCTATGAGGTGTCTTGTGTGACACTATGCTATGAGGTGTCTTGTGTGACACTATGCTATGAGGTGTCTTGTGTGACACTATGTTATGAGGTGTCTTGTGTGACACTATGTTATGAGGTGTCTTGTGTGACACTATGTTATGAGGTGTCTTGTGTGACACTATGTTATGAGGTATCTTGTGTGACACTATGTTATGAGGTGTCTTGTGTGACACTATGTTATGAGGTGTCTTGTGTGACACTGTTATGAGGTGTCTTGTGTGACACTATGTTATGAGGTGTCTTGTGTGACACTGTTATGAGGTGTCTTGTGTGACACTGATATGTTATGGTGTCTTGTGTGACACTGGTAGTGTGTCTGGTGTGACACTGGTATTGTTACCCGGAGTGTCAGGTATTCAGTGGTGCATTCAGAGAGTTTGTGACGGTGGCACGACACAAGTTAGGAGTCGTGTATTTGATGTGTGTCATAACGCGGTGAAAAGGTTTTATTAGAGATGGGTTCATGATGCAGGGGGCGTGCCATGTGGCACAGAGGTGTCGTGTGACACAGCGTTGGTACAGGGAGATCGGGTGTCGTGGAACCCCGTATGCGTGCCATAAGACAGAGATAAGGGTGTTTGAGGACACGGTGGAGAAGGAGTATCATGACAAGGTGTGGTAGTGTCCTGTGTGACACGATGATGGCAGCGACTTGACACTGCACTAAGTATATGATTTTACTTGTGACTTTTATTAACTTGTACAGTGGTACCTCGACTTACGATATTAATCCGTCAGAGAGGGCATATCTTAAGGCGAAACAATCGTTACTCGAATCAATTTTCCCCATAAGAAATAATGGAAATAAATTTTATCCGTCCAAGACTTCCAAAAGTAGTTAAATAAAATATTTTTTAGAACTTTTTGACATTAAATAATACACAATTTAATGAAGAATACCTAAATACACATGTAAATATTGTACAATAACATGTCACTTACATTTATTGAAGAGTTGTTGATGTGTGGAGGAGGGGAGAAGGTGGAGTAGTATGCTAGTGTTTGGAAGGGGAATTCCCTTCCATTAACACTGCAGGTACCAAGTTCTTTTCTGGGGTTACTTCCCTTTTTCTTTTAATGCCACTAGGACCAGCTTGAGAGTCACTGGACCTGTTTCTAACAATAAATTTGTCCAGGGAGCTCTGTGTCTGGCGATTCTTTAAAACATCCCTGAAGTGGGACACCACAGTGTCATTGTACAGGTTGCCAGCACGGCCTACAACAGCATGGTTAGGGTGATATTCATCCATAAATGCTTGCACCTTGCTCCACATTCCACAAATCTCTTTAATCACTGAAGAAGGCAATTTCTTCCATCTCTGTTCCACCACCTCCTCCTCCTCCTCTGAACCATTGTCCTGACCTCTGGTCTCTTGTTCCAGTTGCTGTTGAAGCTCTTGCAGATCTTCAGTGGTTAGCTCTTCCTTGTGCTCCACCAACTGTTCCACATCCTCACCACTCACCTCTAACCCCATAGACTTGCCCAATTCCACAATTTCTTCCACAACAGGCTCAGGCACAGGGTTCTGAGGCTCAGCCCCAAAACCTTCAAAATCCCTCTCTAGGACACAGTCTGGCCACAATTTTCTCCAGGCAGAGTTCAAAGTCCTGGTAGTCACTCCCTCCCAAGCCTTACCTATAAGGTTTACACAATGCAGCATATGAAAATGTTTTTTCCAAAATTCTCTTAGGGATATATTCATGTCTGTGGTCACATCAAAACACTTTTGAAACATTGCTTTGGTGTAGAGTTTTTTAAAGTTGGAAATGACCTGCTGGTCCATGGGCTGGAGGAGAGAAGTGGTATTAGGAGGCAAGAACTTCACTTTGATGAATTTAAACTCCTCCACAATTTTCTCTACCAAGTTTGGAGGATGACAAGGAGCATTGTCCATTATCAGGAGGCACTTAAGTGGCAAATTATTGTCCAATAGATATTTCTTCACACTGGGGCCAAACACGCCATTGAACCAATCTAAGAAAATGTCCTTTGTGACCCATGCCTTTTTGTTAGACTTCCACATCACACACAAGTTAGACTTGCTGACACCGCATCTGCCAAACACTCGGGATTTTCAAAAGATACACCAGTAAAGGCTTCACTTTGCAATCACCACTGGTATTAGCACAAAGCATCAAAGTTAGCCTGTCTTTCATAGGCTTATGTCCTGGCTGTGCCTTTTCCTCCTGAGTAATGTAGGTCCTGTTGGGCATTTTCTTCCAAAACAGGCCTGTTTCATCACAATTAAACACTTGTTGGGGGAGGAATTGTTCAGCCTCTATGTACTCCTGGAATTCAGGCACATATTTTTCAGCCGCAATTTTGTCAGAACTGGCTGCCTCACCATGCCTCACAACACTATGTATGCCACTTCGATTCTTAAATTTGTAAAACCAGCCTCTGCTGGCTTTAAATTCGCTCACTTCAGCACTCGTTGCAGGCATTTTCTTAACGAGATCATCATGCAACTGCCTTGCTTTTTCACATATTATTGCCTCCGAAACAGTATCTCCTGCTAACTGTTTCTCGTTGATCCACACCAACAACAACCTTTCCACATCTTCCAGCACTTGTGGTCTGTGTTTTGTGATCACAGATGAACCTTTTGCAACAACAGCTTCCTTGATTTTACGTGAATTTTTCTTGGCCACAATGGTAGCGATGGTAGAAAAGGATTTACCATACAGCCTGGCCAGCTCACTGATACGCACTCCACTTTCATATTTTTCTATTACAGTAGACCCTCATTTAGCACGACTTTATGTTGCACGATTTGGGTATTACACGATTGAAGAATTGAGGCACATTTTTATCTAACACGATGTAAACTTGATATTACACGATTTGTAGGAGGGTAAAAAAAATAGAGCCCGCAGGTCCTTCACAAATCATCCCACTAACAGAATATTTGCCCAACCCAATTTTCAATGCTCCCCAAGCAATAAGCTTCGATAATTCTATTCACTCATGCGCAAGTCCCACACAAATCAAATCGTGTGTGTGGGGAAGTACCCTGGCTGGTGTGTGGGGAAGTACCCTGGCTGGTGTGTGGGGAAGTACCCTGGCTGGTGTGTGGGGAAGTATCCTGGCTGGTGTGTGGGGAAGTACTCTGGCTGGTGTGTGGGGAAGTACCCTGGTTGGTGTGTGGGGGAGGCTGGCTTTGTTTACGGGCTGACGCTGGCCCCACCCTCCAACCTTCATTATCTCTCTATGTCATATTTTTATTAATTTGGGCGTCTTTATCATGCTGCTACGTTATTTATGTTATACCTAATATTATACTGGAATAAATATGATAGGTAGATAACTTATTGATAGTAATAATAAGTATTATTATACAATATTTTAGTGCGGTGAGCTCACACCTCCACATGCCATGGTGGTCTGTGAGTAACTGAGCTGGGAGACTGCTAGCGCCATCTCCCTCAGCCCCGCCTACCCTTCAATACGTACCTCTATATAATATCAGTTATTATTAATTTGCGACTGAATCACTTACTGAATGACTTGACTGAATCACTTACTGACTGAATGACTTGACTGAATCACTTACTGACTGACTTGACTGAATCACTTCTATTTTTTTGTGAGAATAAAAATTCAAAATGATAAGCAAAAGTAATGTAAGAGGGGCCTGGAAACGTGACTAATGAACAGAGAAGATGTTATTTTAGTGCCAGGAATGTCTGCCTTGTTTATTCTGGACCCTATTTTGAAATTGGCATCGTTTGAAATTTGTGTGAAATTGGCCAAATTGCCATTTTCTGACCACTATTTTTGGTAGTTGTAATTGGTAAATAGGCGGTTTCTTGTACTCAATCGATAGAAGAAATGGAGTTCTAGCGAAATAGCTATAATTTTAGTAGACTGAAACATTGGAATTTGCCGAAAATAGGGCTCAAAGTGGGTGAAATCGCCGATGCGTAAATGTCATCCATACCGATAACTTCGTGAAAGCATAATTCTGTTAGTTTTTGATCAAATTTCATAATTTTTGTGGCGTTATGATCGGAAAAAGATTCTCTATCATTTCATAAGAATTTTTTTTTTTTTAAATTCTTGGACCCTGAGAACGAGTTTCAGAGACCCCCCTTGGACCCTGAAAGAGTTAATAAAAAAAATAAGCCACAACAAAATCAATTAGACAAGTTTACTACAGCTTTTCAAATATTACAAACCTTCAATGCAAAGGTATTTCCACATTCTTGTATCATTCTTTCGAGACTTGACATTGCGACAATGAGCTGTAGGTACCGTCCCTCCAGTCCGCACTGAGATTGTCTCTTCAATAAACCTGTCAAATAAACTTGGATCATTGTAGCATCTAAAAAAAAAAAAAAAAAAATTGCAACAACAAAAACAGACATACTTTCTGGAAATACAGCGCTCCCTCAATGAAAAAGCTATCGTCTGCAGAACAGGAAGTGTGCTAAAGTGTAGAGCAGTGTTAGTGAAGTGCTCATAGAAGAGAAACAAAGTGATTAGGGATGATGAAAAAGCAGTTAAACTGAGGGAGCTGCAGAATATTTGAAAGAATAGGTAAGATATGCAGTTTTTAAAGTGAAAAAATAAAAAGGCACAATACCATGAGAAGTTAAAGGTCCAAGTTGGACAGAAACAGTCATGAGTTTCATACAGCTACGTGTGAGTTATTAGTCTTCTTTAAAGTCAAACATCGCAAAACATCGATATAACCATCATACCTTATTTGAGACAGCAACTTACGTTTACTACAAGTTAATGATCATACAGTGAATTAGATTATTTATTAAAACAAGAACAGACAGAAAAAAGGAAATAAATTACAGCTGGCAACTAACACTGTTACTTGATGGCTTCCAACTTTAAAATTACCAATTGAGATATAGAAGGATAAGCTTATAGGGCCACACTCTTGGTACCAGTTAATGATCAATAACAGTTGACATAATAAGTAACAAAAGAAATACTTGCACCATTGTTCATACTATCACTGTGTTGCCAGAGGCATGTGAGCAAATATCCCAAAGCCCCTCCTCCTTCAGAGTGCAGAAACTGTACTTCCCACCTCCAGGACTCAAGTCCGTCTAACTGGTTTCCCTAAATCTCTTCACAAAATATTACCCTGCTCACACACCAACAGCTCATCAAGTCCCGAAAACTATTCATCTCCACTCACCCCTATCTAATACGCTCCCTCCATTCTTTCTTAGGACAACCCCTACCCTGCCTTCCCTCCACTACAGATTTATATACCCTCCAAGTCATCCTATTTTACTCCATCCTCTATAAATGTCCAAACCACCTCAACAACCTATCTTCAGTCCACTGAATAATACTTTTAGTAACTCCACACCTCCTATCTCCAAACTACGAATTCTCTGCATAATATTTACACCAAACATAGGAAATTGCTAAATCCTTATGGATAATAAAGCAGGAAGGAAGGTAAGAATTCTGTGCAATATTACTAAAGTTAATAGTCCCTAAATAGAAAACCATATACAGTGGACCCTCGCTATTTGAACACTCCAAAACTCACCCTATTATGTAAGTTTATTATTGTAAGTGCTTTTATAAGTGTATTTTTGGGGGTCTGAAATGGGCTAATCTAATTTACATCATTCCTTATGGGAATAAATTTGTTTGGTAACAGCACTTGAACAGCATTCTGGAATGAAGAATATTTGAATAGCGAGGGTCCACTGTACCTTATAAATGAGAAAAATAAGACAATAATGTAATGGGTTTGGGAAAAAAAAAAAAAAATGGATAGAAACAGAAAAGTTAAAAGTAGGCCTGACAAAAAGTTATATGTCCCCAACAAAGTAAACTCCCATTATGCAACCAACGACATATACCCTGGACAGAATAAAACACTTACCGCCACCCCACAAATACAGTGGACCCCCGGTTTACGTTAGGCTCCAAACTCAAACAATTATGTAAGTGTATTTTTGGGGGTCTAAAAGGACTAATCTAATTTACATTATTCCTTATGGGAACAAATTCGTTTGGTAACGGTAATTGAACAGCATTCTGGAACGAATTAATAACGTAAACCGGGGGTCCACTGTACAAAATACCTCTCACTAACCCCTCCTGCCTCTTCATGCATTTCCTCAACCTATTGTATATGCCACTCCATTGTATATGCTCCCATCCCAGATAAAAGTCTACACATTTTTAAGAAAAAAAAACATGCATAACTTACGTAAATTTATTGGCAAAGTAGTCAAGGAACCCATGTAACAACTTGCCAAGACTATCATGATTGTTGGAGGTGAAAGTTGGCATCTTTTCTGTAACTGGGATGGATGTAATTTGTGCATAGGCACGAAACTTTTCTGGAAAGGTCTTCTGTAAGCATGGCAAAACTGGTGGCTCTATACCATCTGGAAAGGAAGTACCTTCATTATGGCATGATCATCAAGACTAGGTTGTACAAAATTTTAATAAAATTATCATCATCTTAGGTATACTGAATAAAGGTATGACACGGAAAAGTGACAAATAGATACTTAGTGCAATGAAGTCTTCATTGGTAGAGTATTTCACACATGAGAGCTTCATCAAGTACATGATACAGCTCACTCATGAGTGAAACATTATACTAATGAAGAATTCATTGCACTGTCTATTTACCAATATATTAGGAATTATATTCAAACATAAATATTATAAACTTTCAACCTGAAGACCCAGTTTAGAATAAGGAGTATGTTTGATATTATTTGTCTTTCCATTTCATATCCAGTACAGTAGCATAAAATGAAAAATATCAAGTGTAAAACTTTCCTCTTTTAATGAATAAATACCTATTATTTTAGTCACAGAAAAAGCATTAAACCTACATAGGAAATAACAGTGTAATTATATATTAAACTGTAATTACATTTTATGTAATAGCAATTAAAAATCAAGTCCAATAATATACCTATATTTACCTCAGTGGAATTGCCTATTTGAGTTTGTGGGAGATGAGCTTTCAGTCTTGGTACTTCAAATTAACATACTGACATACAAAAGCTTTATCTTATGTACTTTTGAACACATGTATGGAGTCAGCTTGCAGTATCTTAGTGCATTAATCAATTCACTTGTTCACTCCTTGTGTGATCTTCCATTTACGATTCTTTTTAATAATCGTGCATCTCCCTCTATCTGACAACTAATATTTTGTCAAACTATATTCTTCATGTGACCTATTTTTGCTTTCTCCCATTTCTACTACACAGCACTTAACATTAAACTCTGTTATCCATTTCTCACTCCATATGTTCAATTGATCCAAGCAGTCTTTTAGAAATACAGTATAGGCATTTTTATTGTTCACCTTGAATACACAAACATTTATATAGAGACATTTTATGTCGGCTCCCTGTCAGGCAATGCTTCACCTACAAGTGTATTCCTGCATGTCAATAGTATTCCACTAAGTGGTGACAGAGACAACAATTTTACCTGTTGATGGTTCTGGAGATGATCCTCTCTTATCAATAGTCTGATTTTTGTGAAGTAAACAAAACTTAACATAATGCATTTCAACAGAAGAATGGACAAGGACTTAAACCTTAGTACTAACAGGTAGCAGGTCCAGTAGTTATCACTGAGCTACAAGGCCTGTAAAAGAGATTTTACAGACAGCACTTATTTGACAAGTATGTATCAGCAGTAGCATTTGTGGCACTGTCTCTTCTTCCTATTGTAAGCCTCATAGGGGTATCCCGTAGCTTGATTGCTAGCGCACTCAGCTCTCACACAGTGGTTGATCCCCAGTGTCGCTGGAAACATTAGGACATGTTTCTTTAAGATACCTGCTGTCCAATGCTCACCTATGGGTGTTAGTAGACCGGAGTCTACCTGATCAACCAGGCTGTTACTGCTGGCCGCACGCAGTCCAACGTACGAACCACAGCCCGGCTGATCAGGTACCGACTTGAGGTGCCTGTCCAGTGCCTGCTTGAAGACAGCCAGGGGTTTGTTGGTAATCCCCCTGATGTATGCTGGAAGGCAGTTGAACAATCTTGGGCCCCTGACACTTATTGTGTTGTCCCTCAACGTGCTAGTGGCACCCCTGCTCTTCATTGGGGGGATGTTACATCGCCTGCCGAGTCTTTTGCTTTGTACGGAGTGATTTTTGTGTGCAAGTTTGGTACCAAGCCCTCGAGAATTTTCCATGTGTATATAATAATGTATCCCTCCCGCCTGCGTTCTAGAGAGTACAGGTTTAGGAACTTCAAGCGTTCCCAGTAGTTGAGGTGGTTTATCGCACTTATGCGTGCAGTGAAGGTTCTCTGCACATTTTCAAGGTCAGCAATTTCACCCGCCTTGAAAGGTGCAGTTAGTGTGCAGCAATATTCCAGCCTAGATAGAACAAGCGATCTGTAAAGTGTCAACATGGGCTTGGCATCCCTGGTTTTGAAGGTTCTCATTATCCATCCTGTCATTTTTCGAGCAGATGCAATTGCTACTTTGTTATTGTCCTTGAAGGTGAGATCCTCTGACATGATCACTCCCAGGTCTTTCACATTAGTTTTTCGCTCTATTGTGTGGTTGGAATTAGTTTTGTACTTCGATGAGATTTTAATTTCTTCACGTTTTCCGTATCTGAGTAATTGAAATTTCTCATCATTGAACTTCATATTGTTTTCTGCAGCCCATTTAAAGATTTGGTTTATGTCTGCTTGGAGTCTTGCAGTGTCTTCAACGGTGGACACTGTCATACAGATTCGGGTGTCATCTGCAAAGGAAGACACAGCACTGTGGCTTATATCCCTGTCAATGTCTGATATGAGGATGAGGAATAGGATGGGAGCAAGTACTGTGCCTTGTGGAACAGAGCTTTTCACAGTAGCTGCCTCAGACTTTACTCTGTTGACTACTACTCTTTGTGTTCTACTTGTTAGGAAATTATATATCCATCTACCAACTTTTCCTGTTATTCCTTTATCACGCATTTTGTGTGCTATTACACCATGGTCACACTTGTCAAAGGCTTTTGCAAAATCTGTGTATATAACATCTGCATTCTGTTTATCTTCTAGAGCATCCAGGACCTTGTCGTAGTGGTCCAGTAGTTGGGACAGACAGGAGCGGCCTGCTCTAAACCCATGCTGTCCTGGGTTGTGCAATTGATGGGTATCAAGATGGGTGGCGATCTTGCTTCTTAGAACCCTTTCAAAGATTTTTATGATAATGGAAGTTAGCGCAATTGGTCTGTAGTTCTTTGCTATTGCTTTACTGCCCCCTTTGTGAAGCGGGGCTATGTCTGTTGTTTTTAGTAGCTGCGGGACGATCCCAGTGTCCATGCTCCCTCTCCATAGGATGTTAAAAGCATGTGATAGGGGCTTCTTGCAGTTCTTGATGAACACGGAGTTCCATGAGTCTGGGCCTGGAGCGGAGTGCATGGGCATGTCATTTATTGCCTATTCGAAGTCATTTGACGTCATGGTGATGTCAGAAAGTCATGCGTCTGTCAAGTTCTGTGGCACTCTCATAAAAAAATCATTTAGGTTTTCGGTTTTCAGTCTGGTTAGTGGCTCGCTAAAAACTGAGTCATACTGGGATTTAAGTAACTCACTCATTTCCTTGCTGTCATCTGTGTAGGACCCATCCCGTTTAAGTAGGGGCCCAATACTGGTTGTTGTTCTCGACTTTGATTTTGCATAGGAAAAGAAATACTTAGGGTTTCTTTCAATTTCATTTATGGCTTTTAGTTCTTCCCGTGTCTCTTGATTCCTGTAAGATTCCTTTAGTTTTAATTTGATGTTTGCTATTTCTCTGACTAGTGTCTCCCTACATATTTCAGAGATATTGGCCTCCTGTAGCCGCTCCGTTATTCTTTGCCTTCGCCTGTATAGGGAGCGCCTCTCTCTTTCTAGTTTGCATCTTCTCCTCCTTTTCCTTAAGGGAATTTGCCTTGAGCAAACCTCAAGTACCACAGAGTTAATTTGTTCTAGACATAGGTTGGGATCCATGATGCTTAGGCAATCTTCCCAGTTTATATCATTTAGGACTTGGTTTACTTGGTCCCACCTTATGTTTTTGTTATTGAAGTTGAATTTGGAGAAAGCTCTCTCGCGGCTGATCACATTTTGTTTATCTGGGGCTCCCCGCATGCATGTCTGGACCTCTATTATGTTGTGATCTGAGTATATTGTTTTTGATATGATGACATTTCGTATCAGATCATCATTGTTGGTGAAGATGAGGTCCAGCGTATTCTCTAATCTTGTGGGCTCTACTATTTGCTGGTTTAAGGTGAACTTGGTGCAGAGATTTAAAAGTACATGCATGTGTGAATTTTCATCTGAGCTGCCTCCTGGTGTTATCTCTGCTACCACATTGTTTGCAATGTTCCTCCATTTTAGGTGCCTGAGGTTGAAATCCCCCAGTAGCAAGATGTTGGGGGCAGGAGCTGGAAGATTTTCCAGACAGTGGTCAATTTTCAGAAGCTGTTCCTGGAATTGTTGGGACGTTGCATCCGGGGGCTTGTAGACAACCACGATGACTAGGTTTTGATTCTCGACCTTTATTGCTAATACTTCAACTACATCATTTGAGGCATTTAGTAGTTCTGAACATATAAGTGACTCTGTGATATACAGGCCAACCCCCCTTTTTGCCTGTTCACTCTGTCACACCTGTATAGGTTGTAGCCCGGGATCCATATTTCATTGTCCAAGTGATCTCTTATGTGGGTCTCTGTAAAGCCGCAAACATAGCATTTGACTCTGTAAGCAGTCCATGAATGTAAGGTACCTTGTTGTTTGTTGCTGGCTTTAGACCCTGTATATTAGCAAAGATGAATGTAGTTGGATTGGTGGTATTGGTGGTATGGGGGTCTTTTTCCTGGCTCTAATATCTGTTGTAATGGAGTGGAGGCCACTGACTGTGATTCCACTCCAGAAATGATTGCAGTTGGTGTACAATTTCTGTCATTTCCTGCCAGCTTTTTTTCCTTCCTGGCACTAAAAAACCTCCCTCTCCGGAGTGGCTGTGGCTACCCAGATTTTGCCATGGTCTGGATGTTCTGTGTCGCCTCGTACACTTTAGGTGGTATGCCTGGCAATGTAAGTTATAGCACTGTCTTTCCTGAATTGATGTGTGGCACATTTCAGGGTGGAAAAACTTACAGGACGGGAGGTTGCATTTGCCTGTTTTCATATGGGAACGGCATTTTCTGGGGTGATCATAATTGCATGTCCCATCTGATTTCCCAGATTTTCCATGCCTGCAGATACCAAGTGCATAATATTCACATAGGCCTGGTTTCCGTTTGCCCTGGTTTTTTGTGACTGTGTTCCCCATTGGTGGGTGTGTTCCTGTCTCGTGTCTGTCTTCATTACTAGTGCTTACAATGGAGCCTTCAACTGTTTCCGGTAATTTATCTTCAGTATTTCCCTGGGCATCCCCTTGTTTACTATCTACCGTGTTATTGCTAGTTTGTAACACTGTGTGTGTGTCCTTATCTACACCTGTTTCCCCATCATTTATTTCACTAGAGCTCCTGTCCCTCTTCAGGTCACCATAATTTATTTCTCCATTCTTAAATTTACTGGCTACCATTTCAACATCTGTACCAGGGGCGGTAGCACCATCTGGCCCTGATTTTTTACTTTCCCAACTGTTATAGAAAGCTGTCATGTTTTTTATGAAGTCCGATTTGGTGTTGTCATCTTTTAATATCGATGTGATTTTATTCCACAGTTCGGTCTCATTTGGACATACCCAAAAACACTTCCCTTGTGGGCCGCATCCTGGGACAAAATTGAACTAATTTGCCTGAAATGCTCTACATAAGGGGTTTTCTATGTAGCAGTATGTCATTGATGTCAGCTAGGCTTGTGTACCTTGTACATGTACTTGTAGAAATAAAGCTTATTATTATTATTATTTTTTTCAACGAGCCGTATAGCTCAGTGACACAAGTGCTGTATCTGTTACCTGTCAGGACCACTGTTCAAATTACCTATTATTCTTTGTTTATTCATTGACAGTCATTCACTACGATTTATCTTTAATTTGTAATGAATTTAGACTGATTAGATTTATGTCTGGACTGCCAGGTATGTCACTACTGTGGTTGTCATAACTTTTTTCATTTCAATTTGCTTCACAGACCACCACAAGTGATACAATTAACACCTTATGTGCATATTGTAAATATTTAAATATCTGTGAAAACTTAAGAATTATTTTGTGTATTAGAATTATGTCTAGTTTTGCATGTTCCATTAACCTATAATTAATTACAAAACAAATGAAAAAGATATCTACAATAGGGTTGCCAAGGCAACTTCCAGTGTAGAGTTTATGATGTTACCTATTGGACTAATTTGATTTAATAGCAAGTATAAAAGTAGTTAAAATTATACTTATTACCTCTTGTGCTGTTGACCAATGAGTGAGCAGTTTTACTCTTAGCTACATCTTAGAATAAACCACAGCCAATAATACCCAATATTGGAAGCAACCCCATAGAGCCTTAAATGCAAGAGCTAGAGAATACTGCATTCAGGAAACAACTTACGCTGCAGGTAATGTATGACCATGAGTACCAAGGAATAAGAGGAGATGGTCATGTCCTTGGCATTGTTGATATTGTGATACTGAGCCCAAAGTTTCACCACCAGGACCAGAGGACGCACACGCCAGTCCACTAAAAAACAAGATGGGGAGAGAAATTTAGGTCTTATAAATAATCAATGGAAAACTGTTATATGCTTTAACTTTTATATTTGATTAACAAGATAATAATACTATAATATCCAACATTAACAATTAAAACAATAATAAATCAGCTTACTATAACAGATTTGAACCCTACTTTTTACTTGAGACTACCAAAAGAATCATGTAAGATCAGAGAAAAGATGTTTGTGAAAAAAAAAAATTCTACTTTTTCCCTTAATTTAAAACTGAGGCCTCCTGTTATCCCTGCTGCAGGAACAGTACTAAGAAATCATCCATTCTCTTTCACGTACTTTTATGACCTTATGTGTGGTTATCACATCTTTCCGTTTCCTATCATCCAACATGGGCATCTCTAGTGTTTAAGTGCTTTAGTGTTTTCCAAAGTTTTTAGTATAATTTATATGTTTATTATAAATTATGTATAGAAGTACATAACTGCCATTAACCACTTGGAACTACTGCAAATTCACTCCCAGTTTACAGGTTAAAATATACCATAATCTTTTAAATCAATACTCAATATTTAACTTTCTTTTCTTATGCACAAATAATAATTACATTAGCCAAATAAAAGTATTTAATAAACTACCTTTCACTTCTAGCTTTCAGCCTAAACTTTAATTATTTCTTATATACCCTGCCTGTATACCCAATAAGGCTTACTGTAGAATTATTACTGAAAGGGTTAGGAGTAAGACAAAGTAAGATTGCAGAGCAGGATGGATTTAGGAAGGATAGATGTATAAACCAACTGTTTACATTGAAGCATACGGGGCAGTACTGTATGTACTTAAAAAAGGGTAATGAGCTGTTTATTGTATTTATGAATTTAGAAAAGGCATATGACAGGACGAATACTAGAGCTATGTGGCAAATATTTCAAATGCATGGAATAGGAGGTAGGTTACCAAAAACTGTTAACATCTGAACTGTGATGTCAGCACACTTCTAGCAAGACAGTGATTGACTGTTCAAGTGTTTCCTCTATTTTGGGTTACCATACCTTGGTGGGAGATGGCAAATGTTAAAAATTATGCAGTGTGTGAGACTAAAGTAGGATATGTAGGAAGGAGGAAGATTATTTCCAGCAAAAGCAGAACATTAGACAGATGTGTGATGTCACCATAGTTGTTCAACAAATTTACAAACAGGGTTGTAATAAGAGGCAAATGCTAGGATATTGGGAAGGGTCATGGGATTAGATGTTGACTCTGATACAAAGTGGGAGTTATACCAGTTGCTCTTTGCTGATGACAGCTCCTCTGGGGGATTCTGAAGACAGGTTGCAAAAGTTGGGGATGAATTTGGGAGGGCATGTAAAAGAAGGAAATTAACCCTTACAGGGTCCAAGGCCATTTTTGGAAGGGGTGTGCCAGTGTCCAAGAATTTTCAAAAAAATAAAAATCTTATTTTTTCTTATGAAATAGTAGAAAACCTTTTTCTGAAGGTAATAAAACAAAAAGTATGAAATTTGATTGAAAATTGATGAAATTATGCTCTCGCGAATTTTGATGTGTCAGCGATATTTACGCATCGGCGATTTTGCCGACTTTGACTACCATTTTAGGCCAATTACATTATTCCAGTCGACCAAATTCTTAGCTTTTTCACTAGTATTACTTCTATTCTATCGATTGAGCACAAGAAATCGCCCAGTCAACTGTTTCAACTACAAAATATAGTGATTGGAAATTGGTAATTTAGCCAATTTAACTCAAAGTTCAAAATATTCCAATTTCAAAATAGGGTGCAGAATAAACAATGCAGGCATTCCTGGTACTAAACTAAAATTTCCTCTGTTCATTAGTTACATTTTCAGTCTTTACAAATGAATTCCATTTTGATTTTTTATTCACAGTGAATTTTTATTCAAACCAAAAATTGGAAGATTTATTGTTATGCAATATTGTAATAATTGTACAAATAATATCACCACATTTGTGAACGTATATTAGACCCACCAGCTGGCGCGTATTAGACGTGTGAGGTCATTTGTTTACTCTTGAACATCGGCCAAAATTTAACATTTCCTCTACTTTGTGCTCAGTTTCAAGCCATTTCCAGTAGTAAAACCAATCAAAATCATCTCTTTATCTGTCATATATCTTCCATTCTATCAAATGAGACCAAGAAATCGCAAATACAGTGGTACCTCGAGTTACGATATTTTTTCGTTCGAGAATGCTATTCAAGTGCCATTACCAAACGAATTTATCCCCATAAGGAATAATGTAAAATAGACTAGTCCTTTTACACCCCAAAAATATACCTACAAAAGCATTTAAAAAAATAAACTTACATAAAAGGGCGATTTTGGGGACCATCGTAACTCGAGGTACCACTGTACAACTATAAAAAGTATACAAAAAAACACTGCAAAGTCAGTTTTAATCGAAAATTATGTTTGTTTTTTCTCATTATGCACTTGGTGCTGCAGGATTTGTTTTATGTGGTGCACACTTACCACAAAGATGTATTCTCTCAAATCTAGGCCCAAATTTACCATTCAAAGCTTATCTGAGTGAGCTGAGCTCATGATGTTGATCTACGGTTTGGACCCAGAACTCAAAGCTGTAGAACTACGGCACGGACCCTGAATGGGTTAAAAGTGAACATAGAAAAGAGCAAGGTGATGAGGATAACAAAAATTGTAGGCAATGATAGATTGAATAATGAACTGGAGAGAGAGGGAGGGAGTATGGAAGTGAATGTCTTTAAATATTTCAGAGTGGACATGTCAGCAGATGAGGTCAGACAAGGTGAACCATAGAAAAGATGAAAAGGAAAAAGGTGGGTGTGTAGAGGCATCTGTGGAAAGAAAAGTTTATCTATGGATGGTACTGTGGTACCAACACTTTTATATGGGTGTAAGGCATGGGTTTTGAACTCTGCAGTGAGAAAGAGGCTACAAATAGTTAAGATGTTAGAGTAATATGAGGTATGAATATCATAAAGAGTTCGGAGCATGGAAATGAAAAGGCACTGTGGAATCATCAAGGGTACAAGTCAGATGGCTAAGGAGGGGTAGTTGAGGTGGTTTGGGAATGTACAGGCTGAGTGATTCAATAACAGAGAGTGTGTATTAAGCAGGAGTAGAAGATAAAGTAGGAGGTGTATAGGTCATCCCAGGAAGAGCTGGAGGAATGGTGATAAAAAGGCTTCGAGTTTTAGGGGCTTGATCATCCAGCAGACGTTTGAGTGAGTTAGACAGGAGTGAATGGAGAGAAGTATTTTTTATGGATGCACTGATGGAGTGAGAGCAAGGTAACTTTCATGAAGACATTCAGGGAAATTGGTTAGATGAACCTAAGTCTTGAAAGTGGGAACAGCAATGCCTGCACCCTGAAGGTGGGATGGGGGGTGTTGCAGTCAGAGGGTAATCTGAATTGTGATGTCAGAACATGTTTGTAAAGAGTGATTGAATGAATGATTGTGAATGTGCTTTCTCTGAGTCACCCTGCCTTGGTGGGAGACTGCCATAGGAAAAAACTAAACAATAAAAAACATTCACACTAAAGTTCTGTTCTAAACTAATGTTTTAATAATATGCTTACATTGTGAGTACGAGTTGAGAAGGTGTGTGTTGCGAATCCCAACAGCATTGTTGCAGTTGAGGTCCACGTCCACTTGTGAGGTTGCATCTCGGAACTTCAAAATGGGCACCTTTGCACGTATTAACTCCATTTTTTGAATTGAGCCTGAAAAACATGTACAGTACTTGACTAAATAAAAATATTATGGGCTTGAAGGCAGAAAAGCAATACTTTATAATTATGTTACTATCACAAATGAATATAAAAGAAATAAAGTTCTTCTGTTTAAATTAAACTTTGCATCTTCTTACCACAATTGTTGAGTTCTCTCTGGAGAAGACGCAGGACGGCAGTTGCTTCAGTACGCTGATCAAGGTCACCAGGGGTAACCATAAGACACATGTCTACATCACTGCAGTCTGCACCAAATCCACTTAGAGATGACCCAACTACATATAACCGACAATTTGGCAACACATTCTGCAAACATTAATTATACTTGTAGGGGTATCCACTGGATCCTGCTATCAACCTTTAAATTGGCTAACAAACCTAAGCTAGTGAAAAAAGGCAGAGAAATTATCATAGAGATGGAAAGACTGTTGTTATTGTGGATAAGAGAGAAGCAGATGAAGGGAGATAGTCCCTGCAAGTTATATCTGTGAGCATGTAAGTCCAAAGTTACAGTAAAAGTTGCATTTCTGGAGTCTTGGAACAAATTACGATAAAACAATATATATTGGGGTTTGAGTTACAATAGTTTAGAGGTATGATACATCTGGAATGGATTATTATTATAACTCAAGGGACCACTGTATTCAGTTTTAGGCCAACACCAATACCATCAAAATTAGCCAGTACTCACCATTACAGATACTCTGGCACACTCCTACTTAAAAAAAATTTCAGTCTGTACTGAATCATGCAGCTAGACTTTTATTTTCACTCCTACCTGAAGGTTCAACTAGTTCATACTTGTAAGACCTGCATTGGCTCCCTATTAAGGAGCTTTCAGTTTAGCCAAATCTGTAGCCCAATTCATACTGCATAAACAGATCAGAAGGAAGCTCTAATACAACCACCTTCAGATGTCCCCCAACCTGGACAACCCCAATGCAACCAAACAATCTAACCCAAAACACACATGCCATACCCAATGACTCCACCCACCTCATTACAAACTCCACCTTCACACCAACCACCCATAGTTCCCCATCAGATCTCCCACTTTCCCAACCCCAACGTACTCCCCAGACTACGGTTTTAGAAAAGAAGTTGAAGGTTTGGTATACAAATGCAGATGGTATAACAAATAAATGTGAGGAGTGGCATGAAAGAATAAAGAAGACATCTCCAGACATAATAGCACTCACAGAAACGAAACTCACCAGGATGATAACAGATGCAATCTTTCCACCAGGATATCAAATCCTCAGGAAAGATAGAGGGAGCAGAAGGGGAGAAGGAGTTGCACTGCTCATTAAGAACAGGTGGGGATTTGAGGAAGTGGAAGGAATGGATGGAATGGGCAAAAGGGACTACATAGTAGGAAAAATTCAGTCTGAGGGCCATAAGGTGGTAATTGCTGTAATGTACAACCCGCCACAGAACTGCAGGAGGCCAAGATAAGAATACGACGAGAGCAACAGAGCAATGGTACACACACTAGCTGAGGTAGCCAGAAGAGCCCACATGGGGAGAGCAAAGTTACTAGTTATGGGTGATTTCAATCACAAGGAGATTGATTGGGAAAACCTGGAGCCCCACGGGGGTCCTGAATCATGGAGAGCCAAGATGATGGATGTGGTACTGGAAAATCTCATGCATCAACATGTTAGACACACTACCAGAGAGAGAGGTGGGGATGATCCAGCAAGACTGGACCTAGTATTCACCTTGAGTAGTTCGGACATCGAGGATATCACGTATGAAAGGCCCCTTGGAGCTAGTGATCATTTGGTTCTGTGTTTTGATTATATAGTTGAGCTACAAGTGGAGAGGGGAGCAGGAATAGGAAGGGAGAAATGAAACTACAAAAGGGGGGCCTACACAGGCATGAGGAACTTCCTACAAGACGTTCAGTGGGAGAGAGAATTGGCAGGAAAACCAGTAAAAGAAATGATGGAATATGTGACAACCAAATGCAAAGAGGCAGAGGAGAGGTTTGTCCCCAAGGAAAACAGAAGTAACAGGAAGACCAGAATGAGTCCTTGGTTCACCCAAAGGTGTAGGGAGGCAAAAACTAAGTGCACTAGAGAATGGAAAAAGTACAGAAGACAAAGGACCCAGGAAAATAAAGAGATTAGCCAAAGAGCCAGAAACGAATATGCACAGGTAAGAAGGGAGGCTCAGCGACAATATGAAAATGATATAGCATCAAAAGTCAAGTCTGACCCGAAGCTGTTGTATAGCCACATCAGGAGGAAAACAACAGTCAAGGACCAGGTAATCAGGCTGAGGAAGGAAGGTGGGGAGTTCACAAGAAACGACCAAGAGGTATGTGAGGAGCTCAACATGAGATTTAAAGAAGTATTTACAGAGGAGACAGGAAGGACTCCAGGAATTCAGAATAGGGAGGTATACCAACAAGTGCTGGATGATATACACACAACCGAGGAGGAGGTGAAGAAGCTGCTATGTGAACTCGATACCTCAAAAGCGGTGGGACCGGACAACATTTCTCCGTGGGTCCTTAGAGAGGGAGCAGAGATGTTGTGTGTGCCACTAACACAAATCTTCAACACATCCATTGAAACTGGGCAACTACCTGAGGCGTGGAAGATGGCAAATGTAGTCCCAATTTTTTAAGAAAGGAGACAGACACGAGGCATTAAACTACAGACCTGTGTCACTGACGTGTATAGTATGCAAAGTCATGGAGAAGATCATCAGGAGGAGAGTGGAGCACCTAGAAAGACACAAGCTTATAAACGACAACCAGCACGGCTTCAGGGAAGGAAAATCCTGTGTCACAAACCTACTGGAGTTTTATGACAAGGTAACAGAAGACACGAGAGAGAGGGGTGGATAGACTGCATTTTCTTGGACTGCAAGAAGGCGTTCGACACAGTTCCTCACAAGAGGTTAATGCAAAAGCTAGAGGATCAGGCACACATAACAGGAAAGGCACTGCAATGGATCAGAGAATATCTGACAGGGAGGCAACAACGAGTCATGGTACGTGACGAGGTGTCAGAGTGGGCACCTGTGACGAGTGGGGTTCCACAAGGGTCAGTCCTAGGACCTGTACTGTTTTTGGTATATGTGAATGACATAACGGAAGGGATAGACTCAGAAGTGTCCCTGTTTGCAGATGATGTGAAGTTAATGAGAAGAATTAAATCAGTCGAGGATCAGGCAGGACTACAAAGAGACCTGGACAGGCTACAAGCCTGGTCCAGTAACTGGCTCCTTGAATTTAACCCTGCCAAATGTAAAGTCATGAAGATCGGGAAGGGCAAAGAAGACCGCAGACAGAGTATAGTCTAGGTGGCCAAAGACTGCAAACCTCACTAAAGGGAAAAAAGATCTTGGGGTGAGTATAATACCGAGCACATCTCCTGAGGCACACATCAATCATATAACTGCTGCAGCATACGGGCGGCTGGCAAACCTAAGAATAGCGTTCCAATACCTCACTAAGGAATCATTCAAGACTCTGTACACCATATACGTCAGGCCCATACTGGAGTATGCAGCACCAGTTTGGAACCCACACCTGGTCAAACATGTCAAGAAATTAGAGAAAGTGCAAAGGTTTGCAACAAGACTAGTCCCAGAGCTAAGGGGATTGTCCTACGAAGAAAGGTTAAGGGAAATCGGCCTGACGACACTAGAGGACAGGCGGGTTAGGGGAGACATGATAATGACATAGTATAAAATACTGCGAGGAATAGATAAGGTGGACAAAGACAAGATGTTCCAGAGAGGGGACACAGAAACAAGGGGTCACAATTGGAAGTTGAAGACTCCTATGAGTCAAAGGGATGTTAGGAAGTATTTCTTCAGTCATAGAGTTGTCAGGAAGTGGAATAGCCTAGAAAGCGACATAGTGGAGGCAGGAACCATACATAGTTTTAAGAAGAGGTTTGATAAAGCTCATGGAGCAGGGAGAGAGGACCTAGTAGCAATCAGTGAAGAGGTGGGGCCAGGAGCTATGACTTGACCCCTGCAACCACAAATAGGTGAGTACAGTTCATCCACACAGTGACCTCCATCTTGGTCACTCACTTGACTACACATCACTTAAATAAAATTGTTTGTTGTGCATCCATAGACATTACCTGAAAAAGGCTGTTCCACAGGTGAAACATCTCAATAAAGTTCCTCTCTACAACAGTGTCCTTTTCACTACCTTTCAGCTTTGCCTAATACTGAACATGTCTGTCTATTGTTTCAATAAAAATAAAAACTTACCCTGATGACTTTGAAAATCTTCTCCGTAGTTTGAGCTTCTTGTGAAATGTGTCATTTTTCTGCTGATGTCTGCGGAATGTATCCCAAACTTGCTTTGTCAGACCATCCCATTCTGTTCCTGTCAACAGTTCACTTGGGGTTTCAACCACTTCACATTTCCACTTAGTATACACATTTATTCTTTCCTCACTGAATGTTCCTGCACGTCCACTCAGACATCTGCATTGGTCCAGAGTGCTATCATTGAGTGGTAAGCAGTGGGTATTGTACTGATTTGTATTATATTTATTGTATACCCTTCCCTGATTAAATCTCCCATAGCGTTCATCACCAATATGTTGGTTAAAGTCCCTCCAGCGGTGGTCGATGTGCCCGAAGTAGCCATAGTTATTGTACCCCTTCTCATATCTCTGGCTCTGAAAGTTGTTGCAGTCCCTGTATGCCAGATCTGGACAGTGCTGGTTGTAGTACTGGCTGTTTCCCCGTGCAACACTCCCATTACCCATATAACCCCCATGGTGGTTAGGATGATTATGATATTGGTTATGGTGGTAATTAATGTGAGGATAATTTGAGCGAAGATGGGGTTGGTGGGGTTGATTATTGGACTGATGATGGGGCTGATGGTTGGACTGGTGATGTGGTTGATTGTTGGACTGGTGATGTGGTTGATTGTTGGACTGGTGATGTGGTTGATTGTTGGACTGGTGATGTGGTTGATGGTTGGACTGGTGATGTGGTTGATTGTTGGATTGGTGATGTGGTTGATTGTTGGATTGGTGATGTGGTTGATGGTTGGACTGGTGATGTGGTTGATGGGGCTGATTTTGATGGAGGGGATGGTGATGAGAATAAGCGTGATTATTATAGTGAATATTTTGTCCATCGGAATTATTATTGTATCTCCGTTTCTGTCGGGGGTTGCGGTAAGATCCCTGAGAGCTGACACTGCAGGCACTGGGGGACCCACTTCGTGATTCACAATTACTGTTGTTGGTGCTTCTCCTCGCCGGTACATCTAGGTGACGTCTGAAAAGCCATGAAGAAATGTCTAAATCTTGTAATTATATGGGAATTTACTTTCCTGGGTTATCCAACAAAACATCCTACTGTTAATCAAAGAATTTTTTTTTTTATGAAGCTAGGGCAAGAACTCTAACATTTTATTAAGTCATATACTGTACTCTGAAGTAAAAAAAATTAACCACTTCTTAATGCTTGAAAAGTTTGTAATTTATTTATTAACACTGGGTGCTTAAATTTATACTGCTTGAGACATAAGAGATGGCATAAGAGAAGAGGCACAGTACAATAACGCAAAAACACTAAGTGGGAAAAACTCTATTCTATGACATTTCACCCACAGCTGGACTTTTATCAAATTACAGTAATTGATAAAAGCCCACTGTGGATCAATAGTCATAAAATCAAGGTTTCCCCTACTTTGTGTCTTTGAAGTACTGCTTGGGACTAGCTGTAAGATTAAAATAAAGAATATATGGATGTACAGTGGTACCTAGATATAAGTCTTTAATCCGTTCCAGGACCTTGGACTTATACCAAACAGGACGTATACCAAATGAATTTTCCCATAAGAAATATAGGGAAAACGATTAATCCGTTCCCATTAAAAAAATCCTATTGTTATTGGTATATTATACATTCATGGGGTTGTATAAAATAATTTAAACACTGCTTAATACTAAAATATATAATTTAAACACTGCTTAATACTAAAATACATACATAAATACAAAAGAATGCAAATTTAACCTCACTTTACTTTGCTGAAAAGAGTTGAGTGCCTACTAGGATAGTAATGAGAAGGGAGGAGGAGGAAATGTTATTGTTTGGATGGAGAGTTCCCTTCTCTTTTCTGTCTCTTTTACCTATTTGGACCTGGTTGAAGCTCACCAGGTTTGACTTATACTAAAAATCTGTCCAAAGAACTTTGCTTCTGCCATCTCCTCAGGATGTTTCAGAAATGTGACACTGTCTGGTCATTCCAATCAATGCTATTATGGCTTACACACACAACCCGCACATATAAAAGAGAGGAGCTACGACGACGTTTCGGTCGTCGTAGCTCCTCTCTTTTATATGTGCGGGTTGTGTGTGTATTGTTCCAGTCACTGGTATTGTGCTTTTTTTGTTATCTATTATGGCTTGTTTAGGCTTTGCTGGGGTGGTACTTCTCTGCAAAGTTTTTGACGTCCATCCATTTGGCAAAGATTTCCTTGATTAATGAAGTAGGGGATTCCTCTATCTCCTCTTCTGAGCCTGAAGAGAGTGCATCCATCTTAGTCTTGTGCTCCTCCTCCTCACGTTCCTGCAGCTCCTCAGTGGTCAGGTCTTCCCTGTGCCCCTCCACTAGCTCCTCCACATCGAGAGAGAGGTAAACAAGGGTAGAGTGCGGTGTCGCGACTCATTTTGACCCATACAAGTTCTAGCACACGAGTCGTATTCCAAACAAAGGTCGTATACCAAGCAAAAATTTTCGCATCCAAACAGAACGTATTCCAAGTTGGACTTATTCCAAAGCGGACGTATACCGAAGTACCACTGTACGTGTACAATGATTTAAGTGTTTAAGTAAAAATTGCCTAGGTGAAAATTCCCTGAGAACTAAAAATTTCAAATTTTTCTGCACCAATGTACAGCATAGTAGACTACTTGCCTCTACACAGATGTGAGGAATATCATTAATTTTCCTCAAAACATCCCAGTCTGACAAGTCATTCCTCCATTCAATCACAC
The DNA here is from genome assembly GCA_009830355.1 of Cherax destructor. NCBI lineage: Eukaryota > Metazoa > Arthropoda > Malacostraca > Decapoda > Parastacidae > Cherax > Cherax destructor. The sequence continues at coordinate 60,905 of WNWK01011578.1, forward strand.
ACACATCCATTCTGAAATCCTCATTTACGATAATTCATAACTTTTTGTGCAATACTCTCAAATAATCACCATCACCATTATTATTATCCCTATTTCCCACTTTAATGGGGTGAGGAAGGACTCACCTTCAAAAAGATGAGAATGTACAGTAGGCAAAAGATGATTAAATATATCTATTGACATCCCTGGCTGTTCATAATACTATACCGTATTCTCAAACGTTGCTTTGCAAAATGCATAGAAAGTAAAGAACTGCTAAATTAACAATATACTACACCTAAAATTGTTTACATACAACCAATTTTGTAAGATGATGTTATAGCCAGACCTGAGACCCACAAGCCTGAGTAATTAATTCAATGAAACTTTTTCAATTATATTCAGCGCATTCAATACATTGTATAATGGGAAAGTGCTTAGTCTAAAATAGGTGGCGATATGTACCCAAGTGAAGAGATTATGACTGTTTATAAATTACATTATTGCCTGTATTTCAGTACATAGAAACCTCACTTTTTTTTTTTAAACCTTGCTTATTTTACTCTAGTCTTTTTAAGCACATCAGCCAATTCTCATTAAGGTACTGTAGCTAGAAAATGAGTCCTTGTTTAGCATCTTTACATTTACACACATTCAAACAATCTACAGTGGAACCTCGGTTTTCGTCTTTAATTCGTTTCAAAAGTCTGACAAAAACCGAATTCAATGAAAACTGAAACAATAATATTTACCATAAGAAATAATTTAAATCCAATTAATCCGTTACAGACACCCAAAAGTATTAACAAAAAATATATTTTATAGAGAATAACTATAGTTTTACATACAGAAAACAATAAGAAATAAATATAAAGCAATAATGAAATGGATAAATGAATATTTAAATTACTTTTACCTTTATTGAAGACTCTTGTTGGCGTATGGAAGACGGCGAGGAGGGGAGAGGGAAGAGTGTTTATTGTTTGGAAGGGGAATCCCCTTCCATAAGAACTTCAGGTATCAAGTCCCTATCTGGGGTTACTTCCCTTCTTTGTCTTTTACTGGCACTAGGACCAGCTTGAGTCACTGGACCCCTGCTGCACAAAAAATCTGTCCAGAGGTGTCTGTTTCTGGCATCTCTAAGATTTGCCTAAAATGGAACAAGGCATTGTCATTGAACATTTTGCAGACACAGCTTGCAAAAGCTTTGTTAGGGTGATATTTCTCCACAAAACTTTGCAACTCACTCCACTTTGTTAGCACATTTACCCCTTTTGCAACATCAGATTCCTTGATTTCTTTTTTCTTCGACCACACGTACACTACTTTCGTACTTTGCTATGAGTTCTTTCTTGAATTCTATCGTGTTTTTCGCCTTCTTTATCAAAGGGCTGGCACTCAGAACTTTCTTTGGCCACAAGGTGGCTTATTTATCAGTCACACTCAATAAACAATCACAAAAAAACAATGGATTAGTATTACTAAATGTTTCATATGAATGTTCAGGGTAATGTTCACTCGAAAACAAACAAAGCCAGACTGACTCAGAATGTGTGCGTGGGATGCTTTGTGTGGGCATGGGCAGGCGGACATGTTCGGTATGGCGGACAAAAACCGAGGTGATGAACGAAAACTGGGACAATATTTCAACGAAAAAGTTGTCAAAAACCAAATTAACGAAACCAAGGTTCCACTGTAACTTCAATTTTTTTCTCTCTCTGGTTATTATGAGTGGAAAAAAATGAGGTAATCAGCCCCATGCTCAAGACAATTCAGTTGCCCTATAAGACAAATACAGTGGACCCCAGAGTATCGTAATTAATCCGTTCCAGGAGCTAGTACTTAACACGAAGTTTACGAAATTCGAACCATTATTTCCCATAAGAAATAATGTAAATACAATTAATCCGTTCCACAAAAAAATATTCACATACTAAATTAAAAACAATATACAGTGGTACCTCGAGTTACGATATTTTTTCGTTCGAGAATGCTGTTCAAGTGCCATTACCAAACGAATTTATCCCCATAAGGAATAATGAAAAATAGACTAGTCCTTTTACACCCCCAAAAATATACCTACAAAAGCATTTAAAAAAATAAACTTACATAAAAGGGCGATTTTGGGGACCATCGTAACTCGAGGTACCACTGTATATATATATACATTTACTTACCTTTATTGAAGAGTTGCAGGCATCTGGAAGGTAGAGTTGCTGATAGGGGCAGGGAGTTAGTGGTTGGAAGGGGAATCCCCCTCCAAAAGGACTTCAGGTAACAAGTCCCTCTCTGGGGTTACTTCCCTTTTTGGTCTTTTAATGCCACTAGACCAGCTTGAGAGTCACCAGACCCCTGCCTGGTGAAGTAACTGTCCAGAGTCCTCTGTTTCTGGTACCTTCAACACTTTCCTGAAGTGCGACATGGCTCTGTCACTGAAGTGGCTGCACAGAAGGCTCATTTCAGCTTGCTCAGGGTGGTGTCTTTCAACAAATGTCTGCAACTCATTCCACTTTGTACACATCTCCTAAGCACTGAAAAGGGCACTCCTTCTGTCTCTCCACCCTCCTCCTTTGAAGCAATAACCTCAGCTGTGGTCTGTTGTTCCAGATGAAGCTCTTGCAGCTCTTCAGTTGTTAGCTCTACCCTGTGGGCCTCCACCAACTCTTCCACATCCTCACCACTCACCTCCAACCCCAGGCTGTTCCCCAATGCCAATAGAGTCCACAACAGGCACAGGGTGTCAGGGTCAAGGTCAGGGTCAGCCTCAAATCCTTACCTTACCCAAGCCCTACCTATAAGGCGTATGCATTGCACAATGTTGAAGTGATTTTCCAGAACTCTCTTAGGGTCAACTCAGGTGAGGTCACTTAAGCACTTTTCAAACAGTGCTTTGTGTACAGTTTGAAGTTGGAAATGACCTGCTGGGTCCGTGGGCTGGAGGAGAGATGGTGTTAAGAGGCAAGAACTTCACTCTGATGAAATTAAACTT